>PVKE010021978.1:0-25973 GCA_004027555.1 Craseonycteris thonglongyai
GGTGGGAGTGGGCACCAGATATAAGGTGATGGAAGGGGAACTGATACTGAGTGATGGGCACATAATAGGATGCATGAATGATGTGATGTGGACTTGTACATCTGTAAACTGTCTAATTGTTACCAACCAATGTAACCTCATTAAATTTAACAATAAATAATAAAAAAAAAAAATTGCCTGAAGTCTAGCTGAAATAAGGCCTTACTAGTTAACAAATTACCTTGCTCTGAGCTCCAGTGCTGGGGAAGCAGCTCAAAGGATGCCAGGGACATATGAGGTGAAGTGAATTGTCTGGCTTCAGGGCAAGGGCTAGAGGGGCAGCTTTCTCCCAAACTGAAGAGCTGACAGAAGTCATTGTTTTTTTTGTTGATCCTTTCCCACCTTGGTGTGCAGAGGAAGGCAGATGCCATATTTGAGCCTCTATCAAACTGGCTATCACCTTTTGTCCTCCCTGTTCTAGTGATTCCCTGAGATCATGCCTCATCCAATTTAGGGACACACCCAAGCCACTTTTAGTGGCTTTTCCCTATAAACAACCTGTCTTAGCTCATGCTACAGACTTTCCTAAAATTTCTCAAAGGTTCATAAAACTCAAACAAGCAGCATTGGCTTCAGCGTGTCCTAGACTTCTGGCTTAACAACGCTAAGCCTGGCACTAGCAACAGCTGGCCTTAGTTTGCAGATTGGTCTCTTGAGGCACTTCCAAGCCCAACACAGATGGTGGCCATCTGCATATTGCTTTGCGGCTCATACCAAGTGACACTAGACAGGGCACAGGCTGCAGTTGACCTTGATCTGCAGTGGGTCTCCACCCAGGACCAAGACTGGCATACTGGGAGCCCAGCTTGGACACAGCTGGAGCATCACCCAGTTGCCTCCAAGGATGACACACTCAAAGGACAGGCTGGGTAGGCACCAGAGCCCCACTAAAGTAAACCCTGTTCTGTAGGTTCAGCTGTTGCACCATAGCTCCTCCATTGTAGTCATGGCTAGTCCACCCAAGTAATGAGCTTGGGGGTCAATTCTTCCCACTGACATACAGACAGCAACCAAGGCTCAACTACAACAGGTGGGCACACACAACTCATTAAAGGTATAGACCTATAGTACTCAGTTCTGGTGACCAAGGAGCCTGCACCACTGGGACCCATAAGGCACCTACTATATAAGGCCACTCTACTAAGACTAGGAGGCATAGCAGCTCTACCTAATATATAGAAACAAACACAGGGATGTGGCCAAGATGAGAAGACAAAGGAACATGTCCCAAATAAAAGAACTGAACAAACTCCACAAGAAGAAAAAAACTAAACAAAAAGGAGACAAGCAATCTGCCAAATACAGAGTTCCAAACACTGGTTATAAGGATACTAAATGATCTCAGGAGAACTTCAGCACAGGGACAGGAAACATAAAAATGAAAATAGAAAACAAACAAACAAACAAACAAAAAATCAGAAATAAAGACTGTAATAACTGAAATGAACAATACATTAGGGGTAATGAAATGTAAATTAGATGAAGCAGAGGATCAAATCAGCAATTTAGAAGATAAGGTAGCAGAAAACCCAGTCAAAACAGCAAAAAGAAAAAACAATCCAAGGGATGCTGCGATAGCTCAACAGGTTGAGCGCTCAACTGCGAGTTCCAGGGATCAAAGCCCAACCCCTGCCCATGAAAACCAATATGCCAAACTGCAGCACAACTGGTAACTGTCAGTATGGTGGTGAAGGTTTTTGCCTCCTCCATGGGAGGCCCCCAATTCAGTTCTCACCCCACATGGTCCCACATTCACCTGTGGGAATAAAACTATATCACAATTATGGAGACTGCTCTGAGCCCTTCCCCCTTCTCTCTGTCTCTCTGTTTCTGGCTCTCTCTCTCACCTCCTCTCAAACAATAAAATCAATATTAAAAAAAAAACAACAAAACAGAATCCAGGGGAAGTTGGGATGGCTCAGCAGGTTAAGCACTTGCTTTGCAGCCCCAGAGAATCAAATACCGGGCCCGGCCCACGCAAACCCATATGCTGAACTGGGGTGTGTCCCCAGTTCAGTTCTTGCCAGGGCCTATGCGGGAGGCTCCTGGCCCAGTTCCTGCCCTGCGCAATCCCGCGCCCACCTGTGGAGTGAAACTATATGGAAAACTAATGCTGTCAACTATGGAGACTACTCTGGGCCCTCCCACTTCTCTCTTTCTCTGTCTGTCTCTCTCTCTGTCAAAATCAATAAAAATAAATCTTTAAAATAAAAGAATCCAAAAGAAATAAGGATAGTTTAAGGTGCCTCTGGGATGTCAAGCATACAAACATTCACATCAGAGAGGTACCAGAAGAAAAGAAAGACCAAGAAATTGAAAACCTATTTGAAGAAATAATGACAAAAACTTCCCTGATCTGGTAAAGAAAATAGATATACTAGTCCAGGAAGCACAGAGAGACCCAAAGAAGATGAACCCTAAGAAGTCCACCAAGATACATCATAATTAAAATGCCAAAGGTTAAAGATGAAGAGGGAATCCTAATAGCGGCAAGAGAAAAGCAGTTACCAACAAGGAAGCTTCCATAAGACTGTCAGCTGATTTCTCAACACCCTTTCAAACCAGAAGAGATTGGCACAAAGTATTTAAAGTGATGAAAAGCAAGGACCTACAACCAAGATTACTCTATCCAGAAAAGCTATCATTTAAACCCGAAGGACAGAGAAAGAGCTACACAGACAAGAAAAGGCTAAAGGAATTTATTACCACCAACCCAGTATTAAAAGGAATCTCAGAGGGATAAAAAAAAGATAAAAATGTTAATAATAAAATGGCAATAGCTACATATCTATCAAAAATTTTTTTGAATGTAGATGGATTAAATGCTTCAATCAAAAAATAGGTTAGCTGAATGAATAAGAAATGAAGATCCTTAATATGCTGCCTACATTAGACTCATTTTGGATTGAAAGACACACACAGACTGAAAGTAAAAGGATGGAAAAAGATACTTCATGAAAATGGAAACAAACAAACAAACAAACAAACAAAAAGCTGTGGTAGCAATATTTATACCAGACAAAATAGACTTTAAAACAAAGGCAACAATAAGAAACAAAGAAGGACTCAGTAATCGTACTTCTAGGTATTTACATGAATAAACTAAAAAAGCTACCTCAAGGGGATGAGTGCACCCATATGTTCATTGTAGCATCGTTTACAATGGCCAAGATGTGGAGGCCATCTATATGTCCATAGATTAAGAGTAGGTGGTACATATATATAATGGAATATTGCTCAGCCATAGAAGGGAATGGGTCCTTGTCATCTGAGGTGGCACAGCTGGTCCTGGAGGGTATTGTGCTGAGTAAAGTATGTCAGACAGAGAAAGATAGATGCAATGTGATTTCACTGATAAGTGGGATTCTAAAAGAAAAAATAAACAGACAAAACAGAGACAAACTCATAGTTATAAAGAACATTTTGATGGTTGCCAGATAGGAGGGGGCTTAGGGGTGAGTGAAAAAGGGGAAGAGATTAAGAAGCACAAATAGGTTGTTACACAGTAGTCATAGGGATATAAGGTATAGCATAAGGAATATAGTCAATAATATTGTAATAACTATGTATGGTATCATATGGAACTAGATTTATCGGGGTGACAGTTGATAGGGAGGTTAAAGACAGGGTGAAAAGGGTTAAGGGACTAATAAGTACAAATTGGTACCAGTAGTTACAAAATAGTCATGGGGATGTAAAGTAAAGCATAGAGAATATAGTCAATAATATGGTAATAACTATGCATTGTGACAGGTGGTTACTAGACTAGTCAGGGAGATCACTTATTAAGTTATATAAATGTATAACCACTATGCTATACACCTGAAATTAATATAAAATAATATTGAATATCAAAATAAATAAACATTTTTTTTTAAATCAACCAATTTTTTGATCAACAGAGGCCATCTTCTAAATGGTCACATGACCACCACATCTAAGACAGCCCAACCAAGGGAAGGAAAAAAGAAGGCATCCACTTGTTTCCTTCTCCTATTGGTCAAATGTTCTTCCCAGAGGGCATTAACATTTCCCAAAATTCTGTGTTACAGATGATTGGTAGGTTGGAAGGCACTGTCAGGCTACATCTATGTAAGTTGAAATCTATAAAATGATGGTACTTGCAGTGGTGGCTGGAATCAAACAAGTGGCCAAAGACCAGAATAGGTAAATTAGTTATTAATGTTGCCCAACAAATTATCCCAAAATGAAACAGCTTAAAACAAAGTATTTTGTCATAGTTTCTTGATTGGGAATCCAGGTATGGCATAGATAGAAACTTCTGTCTCAGGCTCTCTTGTGAGATTACTGTTCTACTGTCAGGCTGGGCTGCATTTCTAGCCAAAGACTTGACTGGGGGAGGATCCACTTTCAAGTCCACGTAAGTGGTCATTGGCAGGCTTCATTTCCTCAAAAGCTCATGGATATAGCTCATCACTGCATGCTGACAGGAGGCCTCCCTCAGAACTTTGCTGCCTGGGTCTCTCCATAGGTCAGTTCACATGGCTGCTGCCTTCCTTCAGAGGGTATAAGTGAGAGCATGTGCCCAAGAAGAAAATCACAGACATTTTATAACCTAATCTCAGAAGTGGTGCACCATCTCCTTACCCATATTGTATTCATTATAAGCAGTCACATGATCCAGCGCACACTGAGGAGAGGTTTATTACACAGGTGTGTAACTACTAGGAGGCAGAGACCATTGGTACTATCTTAAAGAATGAGATCACAGAGTGAGCCAAGAGAATAAAAAATGTCACACAAACCATCCAAAGAATTAAAAAAGAAACACTTCATGTCCATGAGAATCAAGTATCGACTTGATCCAAATCAGGTAAGACAGAACAGGAAATGAAGACTTCAAGGGAGTCACACTCAGGAGTTTCAACACAAAAATCCTTAACAAAATAGTAGCAACCAAATACAGCAGTGACAATACACTATGGTCAAGTTGGATTTAACCCTGAAACTCAACGGTGGTTAACGGAGAAAACTATATATAAAAAGAGAAAAGTTATATCCTCTCAATAGTTTCAGACAAAGCTTTTGATAATATTCAACTCCTATTATGATACAAAAAAAATCTTAAACTACTAATATTAGGGATTTCCTTAATCTAATAAAAGTATTTACCAAAAAACCTAAAGAAAGCATAATTCTTCATAGTATGAGTATTACCCTCTTGTGCCATTTAATATTTTACCTCATACACATATACACTTTTCAAAAATAGTAATTTTCTTAAATAAAGAAAATCCCATCAATTAAATTATTCTTGCTATCAATGGGAAAACCATCATTACCTGTTTTTGTCTGAAATCCTGCTTATCGTTCCCAGGATGAAAAGTTTGAAAATCACTGAAAAAATTAAATAGGTTACTCCAGTATGAGTATGTAGCCATGTGAACTGACTAGATTTAAGGGTAACAAGGGGCAGAGGGGAAGGGAGAGCTCAGAGATTTATTTAGCTGAGATCCTCTAGGTTCACAAGCTGAAAATTTTGACCATTAGTTAGAACATGGAATTTTTTGATAATCAGATGAAAGTAATAAACAATCTCCCCAATAAATGAACACTCTTCATTTTGCATGTAGTTCCAGGGTGAGGGTTATGGGTGTGGGGGGCTCTCAACAAGACATGCCACCATGGTGCTTGCCAAGCACAGTGATTTTTTTCTAGGGGATCTGCCCAGACAAATCCAGTCTACTCCTAAACTGTAGCACAATATGCCCCATTCTAATTGGTCACAGCATTATACTCAGGGCCATGGGGTCCTCTTACTATTCTAAATCGAGTCTTCTCTTTGTCCAATGCTATGATGAACCATGGGGACAAAGTGTAAACACAATTATCACAAAAGGAGTTTACACAAAGGACCTTGGGGTGATGCTCCACTGTAGACAGATACCTCCAAAGGCATCAGGAGCTTAAGGAAGGCAGAGACAAGTGGGATCTGGAGCCACCTGGAGGGGTGGGTGGGCTTCTCAGAGCAGGTGACACACTCTGCTTGCACTACCATGGACAGAGGAGTGCCTGAACAGAAGAAGAGGAGAGAGGACATCTTAGGCTACAAGAATGGCCTAGCTTACCACTGTTATCATATTTGAATATATTTGTCATTTCCTGGTTGCAAAATACAGTGTCTGAATCATGCCAGCTCATTATTACTAATAAGGAAGTAGTGAGTTCACAGACCAAGCCAGGGATCCTCTGTTTCTATGGTGAAGGCTCAGCCTTGACCAGTCAGCAGTGGATTAAATGCAGGGTAGGACCTTGGAAGACAGCCACTAGGCTTGACTGGCCCCCTGGTGACCTGTATTGTACTTATTAGGGTACATTTATGGGATTTGTAAAAAAATTACTGAGGTAAATTCCACAAACATAAAATTAGCCACTTTATTTTTTATTATTAAATTGGTTCAGGTGGACATTGGTTAGTAAAATTATTTAGGTTTCAAGTGTACAATTCTGTAATACATTGTGTGCTCACCACCCAGAACCATTTTAGAGTGAACAATTCAGTGTCCTTTAGTACATGTTGTACAACCTCTACCTCTATCTAGTTCCAAAACATTTCCATTGACCACAATAAAATCCTGTGCCCATTGAGCAGTGTCTCCCTACTCTGTGCTCTCCCCAGACCCTGGATATCACCAATATACATTCTGGCATTATGAATTTACCCATTCTACATGTTTTACATAAACGGAATCATGTATACAAGGGCTTTCCAGGAAGTATCCAACCATGTATTATAAAAAATAGAGGCATTAATAGCTGGATTTTTTCCAGATAGCCCTTGTATGTGGCCTTTTGTATTGGGCATCCTTTGTTTAGGGTAAAGTATTTTAAGGTTCATCCCTTAAGGTTGTATGATGTATTAGTACTTGATTCCTTTTATAGCTACCGGTAAATATTAGTGTTTTATGTATATACCATAATTTGTTTATCCATTAATCCATTGCTTTGGGTTGTTTCTACTTTTTAGCTATTGTAAAAAAAATGGCCTTTTGAACATGCAGGTACATGTACTTGTTTGAGAAACCATTTTTAGTTCTGTGAGGCATATACCCACAAGTGGAATAGCTTGGTTATATCATAATTCTATGCTTAATTTTCTTCCAAATTGGGAAGGAAGTAAATCTGTCACTATTTGAAGATGACATTTATTCTACATACAGAAAAGCCTAAATATTTCAGACACAAAGAAAAACTATTGGAATAAATAAAGAAATACAGGAAACCTGTAGTATATAAAATCAATATACAAAAATCTCTTTTCTTTCTATATACTAAAAACAAAATATAAAAAAGAGAAAGGAAGAAAACAATCCTTTTTGCAAGAAAAGAACACAATACCTAGAAATAAACCTAACAAAGAATGTGAAGGACTTATAAACTGAAAACTACAATATACTTTTGAAAGAAATGGAGAATATAAAAAGAAATGGAACAATATTCCATGTTCATGAACTGGAAGAATTAACATTGTTAAAATGTCAATATGATATAAAGCAATCTAGAGATTTAATGGAACCCCTATCAAATTCTCAATGGCATTTTTCACTGATACAGAAGAAAAACAATTCTAAATTTGTACAGAACTGCAAAAGACCCAAAAGAGCCAAAGCAAGCCTAAGAAAAAAGAACAAAGCTGGAAATATCATACTCATTGACTTCAAAAGCCTACTATAATCAAAACAGTATGCAATTGGCAAAAAACAAACAAACAAACAAACAAAAACCACCAGAATAGATATCAATAGAACAGAATTGAGAGCCCCAAAATAAACCCACACATATATGGGCAACTAATTTTTGATAAAGGATCCAAGAATATTTAATGGAGAAAGAAAAGTCTCTTCAATAAATGGTATTGGGAAAATCATACAGTCACATGTAAAAAAATAAAACTATCTTACATTATACACAAAAAATAACTCAAAATAAATTAAAGACTTGAATGTAAGACATGAAAAAACAAAATATACAGAAGAAAACATAAGCACTAAACTTATGGACCTTGATTTTGGAGAGGTTCTGTAAACTTGACTCTAAAGGCAAGGTAAGTGAAAGCAAAAATAAATGAAGGGCCTATATCAAACTAAGTAGTTACTCCACACCAAAAGAAAAAATCAATAAAACAAAAAGGCAACCAACCACATGGGAGAAGATATTTGCAAATGATACCTTCAATAAGGAGCTAGTATCCAAAATATGTAAAGAACTCACACAATTAAACAATAAAATGTGGTTAAAAAAAGAAGCAGAGGAACTGAATAGACACTTTTCCAAGGAAAACATACAGATGGACAACAGACATATGAAAAGATTTTTGACATCACTAGTTATTAGGAAAATGTAAATCAAAACACAATGAGATACCACCTCAAACCTATTAGAATGACTATTATCAAAAAGACAAAAAAGTGTTAGAAAGGATATGGAGAATATGAAACCTTTATACATTGCTGGTGGGGACGTAAATTAGTGCAGACCTCTATGGAAAGCAGTATGTAGGTTTCTCAAAAATTAAAAACAGAACTACTATATTATGCAGCAATCCCTCTTCTGAGTATTTACTTGGAAAAATATAAAAACACTTACTGGTATAGATGTAGGTACTCCTGTGTTTGTCACACATTATCTACAATAGCCAAGACATGGAAACAACCTAGGTGTCCTTTGATGAAGGATTAGATGAGATGTGGCACATACATACAATAAAATACTACTCAGTCATAAAAAAAAATAAAGATGAAATAGTGCCATTTGTGCCAACATGAATTGATCCAGAGGGTATTGGGCTAAGTGAAATAAGTCAGATGTAGAAGGATGAAAACCAAATGATTTTACTCATATGTGGAATATGAAACAAAAAGTAACAAACAAACTAACAGAACAAACAAAAATAAACTCATAGATACAGACAACTGAATGCTGGTTACCACAGGGAAAAGAAGGTAAGATGTGGGAGAAATGAGTAAAAGAGTCAATATACTTAAATGATACAGGAAGAAAACTAGACTTCAGTTGCAGAACATGCAACCGGGTACACAGATGTCCAATTATAATCTTGTACACATGAAAATGATATAATATTATTAACTAATATTACCTCAATAAATTTAATTTAAAAAATAAATAGAACAAATGGCTATTTTTATCATGTGCTATGTGAGGAGCCACTAAGCTCATTAATGTTCAGAGACTAAATTTCCTGGATTTTTGTGAAAGACTCCTTCTTTGGGCATTAACTACCTAGCACCTCCTACCTGTCCCTCATCGAGCCAAGTACATGCAAGTGGGCAGAGAGCATCCTCAGTCACTAGAGCACAGTAATCCCTCAGCATGGAAACTGTCTGCAGTGACATGTGTAGGGCACCAAAAGCATCTATCCCAAATGCACAATACTGAATGTTAGTTTTCCTTCTTTCTCTTTTTGCCTGGAGCATATACTACCAAGGTTCTCAGGAGAATAAAATTGATAGATATTATGACTGAAAATCTTGAAAGTAGTAAAAGTATTTTTATTTCTCTACCATCAAGCACCACGCCTGGCAAAAGAAAGAGAGATTAGGAAGACATGATTATCCAAATAGATGCTAGGGAGGGTCTTTTACGTTCAGTCTTTGCCTCCTCGCCTACTAACTGCCAAAGCTACCCTTACCTCCTATTCCAGAGCCTTCTTTAAGCCACTCCCAAGAGCCTGAAGCTCTCTCCATGGAGCCCAGAACAGCTCTGGACGGCAAAGTCATGGCATGGAGACAACACAGAGAATTGTTACGTTGGAACAAAGATATGTCTAGATGGATGAAAGACAGAGCAGGAAGGAACAGGCCAGCAGCTTGAGTAAGCACTCCAAGATGAGCCAAAGGGTCAAGTCTGACTTCTGGATCATCTCTATTCAAGCAGGGTCCAGCTCCAGAGATGGAAAACAGATGTCAGAAGGTAACCATGCCAAGTATACAAGGCTCAGCCTTCCCCTCCACTTCATCCAGAACAGCTTTGTAAGCTGAGGCTAAGCATTCCCTCTAAGAAGGTAGTCAAGGACCACAGAAGGTCTCAGTCACAGAGTGACCAATGAACCTCCTATGCAAGGGAAGGAGGGGAGTAGAAAGCAGGAAATGGCAGATCAGACCAGATGTGAGATTATACAAGGAATGAAGGGACAATTGGAACAGTATTGTTGGGAAGAAGTCATCATGGGAGTCCAGACCCCCAGGTCCCACTGCAAACTGTCATTCACTTACTTGGCCATGGGAAAGACCCTTCCACTCTCACCTCCCTGTCTATCAATCACATAGGGATGTTGTACTACATGTTCCCAGTGCCCAGGTATTGGGTTTCTATGAACTAAGTCCCAAACTTCCAAGGTTGCAGACCTAGTAGACAGAGGCAGAGGTGGTGGCTAATATTAGTAGCCACATGGACCATGTTGCAACTCAAATCAACTTACCAGTGACTTCACTACATGATGTTTTCCTATAGCAATTACTCACTAACATAATCCTTGTTGAATATTAAACAATGACCTCAATTTGGCATATGAACCTTAGGAAGGTCATGTTATATAATCAGACTAGTTCAGGAAGGTTTAGAATGTGAACTCAGTTCACTCAAGGAACACATTACTATGAGATAACTCTAGTGCCTGCCACTAAAAGTTAAGAGTTCTTTGGCAGTTTCAATTCTCTCAGGATATCAACATTGAAGTATGACCTACAATGCTTACTTGCATTCCTAGAAATTATATTCACCAAGGAAAAGGCCCTATGGAAGTTGACAGAAACATAATAGGTTTACACCCATTAAATTATCTAGCAAACTTTAATCAATAAAACCCAATGCTGATGAAGCTAATTTAGCAAAGATAGAAGCCAGAAATACCTCTCAGGATGGAAGCAGGGACTGTGTAACACGCCCTTAGTACTATAATAGGCTTGTAGAAATGGATTCTCCTTTGTCCTACACAGTAACTCAAAACCATACAAAAATATATAGTTCTCCAGGAAAGGTAAATATAAAAGCCTTCATTATTGTAATTTTGGTTTGTAATTCCACATTCTTTTCTGTTATAGTATTTAAAAGACAAAAGCATAGAACTCAGTTTGAGGAGGTCATTTGTTCAACAACCATTCTCCCATTATGTTTTTCCCCTTATTGTTCAACTGCTATATGTATACAGTGGCTAAAAGGACTTAATTTACTAATCTACTACCTGGGCTCAATTACAACTTCTTTTATTAAAAAAAAAATTACTTCCATCTGTCTTTTCAAAGACTCAAATGTGACACTTCAATCCAGCTTTGTTCAAAGAATCGAAGTTTAGTTTGCTGTAGGGACAGAAATATATTAAGCATATTAATGAATATCTGAACAAAGGATAGTGACTTGGAGCTGTTATTTTCATTCACAGCAGAAATACAGAAATCAATCCAGACAGTAAAATGTTCAGATCCTCAGGTTTTAACAAAGCATCTCATCATCACGATTGAGAATGATCAAAACTATCTGAGAGGAGGGGAGTTCAAGATGATGACATAGAAAGACTCTGAACTTATGTCCTCCCATGATGACTTCTTCTCAACAATACTGTTCCAATTGTCCCTTCATTCCTTGTATGATCTCACATCTGGTCTGATCTGCCATTTCCTGCTTTCTACTCCCCATCCTTCCCTTGCATAGGAGGTCCATTGGTCACTCTGTGACTGAGACCTTCTGTGGTCCTTGACTACCTTCTTAGAGGGAATGCTTAGCCTCAGCTTACAAAGCTGTTCTGGATGAAGTGGAGGGGAAGGCTGAGCCTTGTATACTTGGCATGGTTACCTTCTGACATCTGTTTTCCATCTCTGGAGCTGGACCCTGCTTGAAAAGAGATGATCCAGAAGTCAGTCTCGACCCTTTGGCTCATCTTGGAGTGCTTACTCAAGCTGCTGGCCTGTTCCTTCCTGCTCTGTCTTTCATCCATCTAGACATATCCTTGTTCCAACATAGCAATTCTATGTATTCAAATTTAAGTAATATTAACTTAAAAGAGGGTGTTATGTACATAGAATGTCATATGTGACTTTAATAATAAGCACACACACTCAAAACAAAAAACTGATAATAAATGCACAAAAGGGCATGCTAAAGAAATTTAAACATAATACTAAAGAAAGTCATTAAACCACAAAGGAATCAAGAGAAGAAGAAAGGAACAGAGAGGAACTACAAAAACAACCAGAAAACAATTTTTTAAATGGCAATAAGCACATACCTATCAATAATTACTTTAAATGTAAATAGACTAAATTCTCCACTCAAAGGATAAAAGGTGGATAAATGGATTAAAAAACAAAACAAAACAAAAAAAACCAAGACCCATTTATATACTGCCTATGAGAGACTCATCTCTAACCCAAAGATACACACAGACTAAAGTGAAGAGATGGAGAAAGATATACTATGCAAACAAAAATGAAAATATCAAACATGTTTTCTAGTCACAATGGTATGGAACTAGAAATCAATTATAAGAAGAAACTGGAAAAAAATACAAACACATGGAGGCTACATAACCTGCTACTAAACAATGAATGGGTTACCAACAAGATCAAGGAAGAAACCTTGAGACAAATGAAAATGAAAACATAATAGCCCAACAATCTATGGGACATAGCCAAAGCAGTTATAAGAAGAAAATTCATAACAATACAGGCCTATCTCAAGAAATAAGACAGATCTCAAATAAACAACCTACGCTCACACCTTAAAGGAACTACAAAAAAGAACAGCAAACAAGCCCAAAGTGAGTAGAAGGAGGGGAATAACAAATATCATTGAAAATAAGCAGAGTCTATAACAAAACATCTATGAAACCAAGAGCTGGTTCTTCGAAAAGATAAACAAAATTGATAACCCTTTAACTAGGCTTATTGAGAAAATAAGAGAGCGGACCCAAATAAATAAAATCAGAATTTAAAAAGAGGAGAAGTGATAGTGGGTTTTTCAAAATGGTTTCATTCCACACAGGTGGGTGAGGGCCATGCAGGGCGGGAACCAGGCTGGGAGTCTCTTGCATGGGAGGCATGTCCCCTCTAGCCAGGGTCCAAATGGGGGTGGGGGGATGAGAACCGAATTGGGGCTGCCTGCATGCAAAGCACACCCCAGCTCAGTATATGGGTCTGCACAGGCCGGGGCCAGGATTCAATCCTCAGTCCCCAGGGCTGCAAAGGGAGCACTTAACTTGCTGAGCCATCCCGGCTTCCCCAGATAACTGTTCTTAATATTCTCCTTTGTGACTTATGTCTTTGAGAATGGATGAGACCTTAAAGATAGTCCTCCTTCACCTAGTATTATCCTAGTGTCTCCCAAACGTCAATCATATTTACTTATCACTTGTATTATTTTTGCCTTAATACTGTTATTTAACTTAGTAACTTTGTTAATGGAAATTCATCTATTAAAAAATTTTGTACAACATGATACATAAAAAAAGTATCACATTGAGTTTAACTACATTACCTGCAGAGAGTTCTGAATCTTAAACCTACTTTTTCTTGGTTGAAAAAGGAGAACATAAACTTGTAGAGTGGAGTGAGAAAAATAGTACCAATCTGAGTATTTTTCTAAAGTAGTCCAAAGGATTGAGAGAGAACTCAAAAGTGAATCACTTTCTCACCATGTAATTTGATGCTATTTGTCTCTCTCTCTGTAAAGCACTTAATGCCAACTTTCAGGAATCCCTCTCCTTTCCCTCCCTGTAGGACAGGCTCTACAGCACAGGAAACACTGCAGTAATCCATACACATCAAAGTGCACAATGGAAGTCAGGCCAGTTCTCCATGAACACAAAGTTCCATCACTCCAAATCAAGAGTCAAAACAATGTTGCTAAGCTTTTCTTGATATCAGAGGGATTATTATGAATTTGTCCCAGCTGGACAGTTAACCAAGTTGACTATTTGGAAGTGCTGAAAAGGCTGCATGAGAAAGTTATACAAAAACGACCTGAACTTTTCTCCAACAATTCATGCTCTTGCATCATGACAATGCACCAGCTCACACAGCACACTGTCTGTGAGGGAGTTTTTAGCCAGTAAACAAGTAACTATTGGAACACCCTCCCTATTCAGCTGATCTGGCCCCCAATGACTTTTTCTTTACCTGAAGATAAAGGGAATATTGAAAGGAAGACATTTTAATGATATTCAGGACATCAAGGGTAATATGATGGCTCTAATGGCCATTCCAGAAAGAGTTCCAAAATTGCTTTGAAGGGTGGACTAGGTGCTGATGTTGGTGCATGGCTTCCCAAGGGGAGTTCTTCGAAGGTGACCATAGTGATATTCAGCAATGAAATATGTAGCGCTTTTTCTAGAATGAGTTCATGAATTTAATTGTCAGACCTTGTATGTTTCCCTTCATTTTTACTTTTCACCAAATAGATTTCCCTCCTGTTAGGCTCCTATATTTCTATCTTATGGTTGTCACCCACATTTCTACTCCTGAATTGTCAATGCTTGAATCTTTAAAAAATAAAAAATAAAACCAGCAAAACATTAATTCAAAATGACCCATTTATATTTCATACTAAGGAATAGCTTTCAACACAGGCAAAGAACTCAATTGGGATCTGCTGCATACCCAAACCCTCCATCCCCCTTATAACCCAAAATTCATTTGTTCCAAACAGGCTCTACCTCAGCAAAGTGGCAACATGGGCAAAGTCAGCCTCCCCAAACAGTTTCCCCCTTATTACTCCCTGCCCAGTTCCCAGGTGGGCCATCACCCCACCCCCATAGCTTTTCCAGACTGATTTCCCCCATCCCCAATCAGCACACTAACTCCAGTTCTTTCTTTCTCCCCTCCCTCTTTATGATTTATATTCTCATAGGACTTAAATCCCAACTATGTCTTGTGAATCAGTGAAAAAATTACATTATATCTAATGTAACTTCAGTTGAGTTTGCACTAAACTATTTTGAAATCCAATTTAGTAAGTTCCCTGTGTTGTCCTGCTGCCAACTCTGTTACTTTGGGCAATGTTATACTTGTGGTCTACCCTCCAGAGGTGGCACAGAAGGGCTGGCTGAGCTGCCCAAGTTAGCAGGCTCTTCTTTCCAGGTTTGCCCTGAACTCCCCCATCTCATAGCATCACCACCAGAACCAAAGTGGCCCAGAGTTGGCGGTGTGTGGCATCTGAAGCACCCTGAGCACTGAGTTCTATGGGGGGTGGGGGGAGGACAAGGGGAAACAAAATATTCAAAGGGAAGGATGGTACTTAAAAATAATACCCTCTAATTCTACATATGTGCCTCTGTGGTTTCAGGATTGTGTAGAGAAAGGGCCTTCAGATGGCAATCTTATCAGGCATAAAAACTATTTCTGTAGCTCTTTACTTAATATTGAGATAAGGTAAGTTGCTCATATCAAAAAATGAGAGTATGATGGAAATTTGGGGGCTAAAACATCCTAAGCCCTGCCTTCATTGTCACCACCACTGAGTACCTGGCCATATGTCACAAGGATTCTCCTTGGAGGAATGCAAGATGGGGTTTTGTCAGGTTCGGGATCAGCAGCATTTTAGTGGTGAAATAATTAAAACCCTGACTTTGGGGTCTGTTGGAGCCATTGGACTTGCCTTTGATAGGTAGAGAGCATTCTTTGGGATTTGTACTGAATAAAGAGATGTGGCCAGATGTGAGTCAAGGGACTGTGTGAGGGCTGGTAGGAGGCATGGACACCTCCACCCTCTCTATAGCCTATGCCTGGTCTTGATCTTCCAGCAGGACCAGTTGACCATGGAGGGAGGAAACCACATGAGCACATCTGAGTTCATCCTCCCTAGGGCTCTCTAGCCAGCCCGAGAGGCAGGAGCTGATCTTCGGACTCTTCCTGGTCATGTACCTGATGGGGGCAGCAGGGAACTTGCTTATCATCCTGGCCATTGGCTTGGACTCACACCTCCACATGCCCATGTACTTCTTCCTCAGCAATCTCTCCCTGGTGGATTTCTGCTTCATCTCTGCCACAGTCCTCAAGATGCTTGTGAGCATCCAGGTGCAGACTCAGTTCATTTCCTATGGTGGTTGCCCTGCCCAGATCTACATCTGCATTTTGCTTGCCGATATGGACAACTTCTGTCTGACAGCAAAGGCTTATGATTGCTATGTGGCCATCTGCAACCCCTGCACTACTCCACTATGATGAGTCTGCAAATCTGTGCCCTGATGCTGGGGAGTTCCTGGCTCATCGCCAGCTTCCACTCCCTGCTGCACACCTTCCTCATGACTCAGCTGGAGTTCTGTGCCAGCAACATCCCTTGCTTCTTTTGTGACTTTGTTCCCCTGCTCCAGCTCTCCTGCTCCAAAACCCAACTCAACCAGCTCGTGATTCTGCCGGTGGGGGGCTTGATTGTCCTCGTCCCTTCCTCGGCATTCTTGTCTCCTACATCCATATTGTATCTGCTGCAATCAAGGTTCCATCTGCCTGGGGCAAACAAAAGGCCTTTTCCACATGTGGCTCCCTCCTCACTGTATTCATCCTCTTCTATGGAACCATCACAGGGGTCTACCTGAATCCCCCATCCTTTCACTCAGCTGACAAAGATTCGCTGGCTTCACGAATGTATATGGTGGTCACCCCCATGCTGAACCTTTATTTACTGCTTGAGAAACAAAGACATGAATGGAGCTCTAAGGAAACTGTTTGGTGCGAAGATTTCATCCTGTGGGCTAAAATTTTATCCTGTGGACAGCAGAGTTCCCCCTCACATTCTCAGTGCTAGGAAAAGGATGAACCCCAGGGACCCTCTGAACATACAGAGGGCAGAAGGAACAGACCTCATTATCCTGGGTTGTCACCATGGCCATGGCTCATAGGTCATTTTAAAGTCCAAAATTTCTTGGCACCTACACAGACTGCCGAGATAACCAAGACCAAAACACATAAACAGATGCCCGGTTCCCGCCCTGCATGGCCCCCCACCCAGTGTGGATTGAAATTACGTTGAAAACTGAGGATGTACAACTATGGAGACAGCTCTGGACCCTCCCCCTTCTCTCTGTCTCTGTTTCTCTCTGTCAAATAAAATAACTCTCAAAAAAATAAAATAAAAAAGAATCTCTTGAAAAGCATTATAGCTTTATGATACTCCATTGAGTGGATTTACCTTTTTTTTCCTAATCATCTATCTTAGATATTTAGGCAGTGTCCAATATTTTTACAAAGAATGCTGTAATGCAACAGTTTCCAACCTTTTTGGCACCAGGGACCAATTTCATGGAAGACAATTTTTCCACAGATGGAGGTGGGGGGGGGGGAGTAGAGGGTATTCACACACACAGTTCACAATAGGGTTTGTGCTCCTCTGAGAATCCAATGCCACTGCTGATCTGACAGGAGGCGGGGCTCAGGCAGGAATGTGAGTGATGGGGAGCAGCTGTAAATACAGATGAAGCTTCACTTGTTCATCTGCCACTCACCTCCTGCTGTGCAGCCCAGTTCCTAACAGGCCATGGACCTGTTCCAGTCTGTGGCCTGAGGTTTGGGGACCTCTGCTGTAATAAATAACTTGGTGCATATAGATTTTCATATTGTTAGAGGTGTATTTTCAGAGTAAATTCATAATTTTGTTAACTATTGCTAAATTCCTCTTCACATGAGGTTGTACCATTTAGCATTCTATCAGCAATGAGTAAGAATTCCTGCTTCCCCACAAACTCATTAAGTGTGTATTATCAGACTTTAAAATTTTGAGCTAATGAGTAAAAACTATCTCAAAGTAGTTTTAACTGACATTTATTTTGAGTGAAGTTGAGTCTCTTTTCATATGTTTAAGAGCCATTTTTTAAAGTATTTGTTTTATTGTTTTTGACAGAGAGAAACGGAGACAGTGAGACAGAGAGAAGGAGGGTCCATAGCAGTCTCCACAGTTGTACATCATCAGTTTCTGACATGGTTTCACTCCACACAGGTGGGCACGGGTTGCACAGGGTGGGAACTCAGCTGGGGGCCTCCTGCATGGGAGGCACACCCCCTCAAGCCAGGGGCCACACTGGGGGCCTCTTGTATGGGAAGCACACCCCAGTTCAGCCTATGGGTCTGTGTAAGCTGGGGCCAGGATTCGATCCTCAGTCCCCGGGGCTGCAAAGTGAGTGCTTAACCTGCTGAGTCTTCCCGGCTTCCTGTAGAGCCATTTTTTATCTTTTTTATGAATTTGAATTTTTCCATTTTTTATGTGATTGAGGGTCTCTTGGCTCATTTTTAAAAAGTTTTTGGTATACTAAAAATATCAGACCTTTGTGTTATGTTGCAAATAGTTTTATCCCAATCTGACATTTGTCATTTGTTTATAGCCATTCATTAGTTTTTTAAATGTTTTATGTAGAAATTCATCAACTTTATTTTTTAAAGATTTATTTTTTTGTTTTTGACAGAGAGAGACACGCACAGAGAGAAGGGGGTAGGGCCCAGAATAGTCTCCATAGCTGCACATCATTGGTTTTTCCACATAGTTTTATTCCACAGGTGGGAGCAGTGCTGTACAGGGCAGGAACTGGGCCAGGGTCTCACCCCAGTGAGAACTGAACTGGGGGCACTTCCCAGTTCAGCATATGGGTCCACTCGGGCCGGGGCCGGGATTCGATCCTCAGTCCACGGGGCTGCAAAATGAGCGCTTAACCCACTAAGCCATCCCGGATTCCCATTAAAGATTTTATTGTTTGAAAGAAGGCGAGAGAGAGAGAGAGAAACGGGGAGGGCCCAGAGCAGTCTCCATAGTTGTACATCATTAGTTGCGCGAGTTTCATTCCACACAGGTGGATGGGTGCACAGGACAGGAACTGAACCAGGAGCCTCCCGCATGGGAGGCAAGAACCTTCACCACCACACCATCCCAGCAGCAATTACCAGTCATGCCACAGCTCAGCAAATGAGTCTGCATGGGTGAAGGCTGGGATTTGATCCCCAAACCTTGTAATTGCAAGCAAGTGCTCAAACACTGATATCCTGGCATCCCTCATTAATCTTTTAACTAAACCTGGAGTTTGAGTCCTAGTATAAAATTTTTTTTCTGAACCCACGTTTTAAAGGCATTCATTCATATTGTCTTCTAGTACTTGTATAGTTTCATTTTTTTTTACATTTAAATTTGATTCATTCAGTATTCTCAAATACGGTATAAGAATGGATCTACTTTTATCCTTTTCCAAATAACTATCCAATTGTCCCAGTATCATTTTTTTTAAGTCAATCTCTCCCAGTGACTTATTACCTTTATTATATATTAGATTTCTATATACAGCCAGGTCTATTTCTGAACCGTTTATTCTGTTCCATTGGTCTATGTATGTGCTAGTACCACACTGTTTTAACTGTTGATTTTTTTTCACGACTTATTTTCCATTCCTCCCTTTGCAACTTAGTCTAAGCATCAGGAACCCTTAGAAATAGAGACTGGAAAAAACTAGTGCAAAGACCACCTATAATAAATTATTTATCATTCATTCTACTTTCTCTGTTCACATGACATTCTGGGCCCTTCTGCAGGAGCCAATTAATTTATAGGATGATATAGATCCTAGGTGACATAGAGATGGTATGATACTCAAATAGCTCCTAGGTGGGAGTCAAGAGGGCAAAGAGACTTCTACAAATTTCTTCTAGCAACCTCTATCTAAAAGCTAATCTAGGGAAAGCTGGGATGGCTCAGTGGTTAAAGCACTCGCTTTGAAGCCCCGAGGACCAAGGATCGAAGCCCGGCCCCGGCCCATGCAGACCCACATGCTGAACTGGGGTGTGCCCCCAGTTCAGTTCTTGCCGGGACCTATGTGGGAGGCTCCTGGCCCAGTTCCTGCCCTGCGCAGCCCCGCGCCCACCTGTGGAGTGAAACTATATGGAAAACTAATGTCAACTATGGAGACTGCTCTGGGCCCTCCCCCGTCTCTGTCTCTCTGTTTCTCTGTCAAAAATCAATAAAATAAATCTTTAAAAGCTAATCTACCACCTTGAAGTTCTAACTAGGAAGGAGAAATGCGTGGAGTGAGCTCTTGGATTTGCTGCCATTTCCTACTCTCTGGATACTTACATGATGGGGCTGTGAGTAGTGTATGTGGCAGAAATGAGAGCCCTTTTACTGGAACCTAGTTGTTCTTCCAGAAAACCAATCCTGCTTTTCCTGATATCTTCTTCTCAAGACATACCTGCATTACCCAGTTCCTTTCCATCTTCTCTCACAGAAATTTAAATTCCCAGAGACAAACACAAGGAATTTCACCTATCCTCCCTTCTTCATAACAAGTTTTTAGTAAATTTTTTTATATAAATTTGTCAATACCAGGGATAGGTTTAACACAATGAATCTCCAGAACTATGTCCTTCACTGAGATAATAAAGGGAAAAACGGCAAGATAGCAATATGAAATTGTAGGAAGCCCAAGCAAATTTATTTGGCTTGTAGAATTTCTAAGTGAATTCAATGTAACTGCAATTGGTGGCACAATAGCTAGAGATGACTGCCAGATTGGGCGAGACACCAGGGCAAACTTGCTGCACTGTTCCTTCCTCCTAAGGCAAAAATCCAGGCCTTTCATTCAGTTATTTACTGTCTACTGTGTACCTTGAAGACCTTATTATGGAGGAAAAAGATTGAAAATTGGCTGCACTGAGCTTAAGTTACCACTACACACACGCATTTACTAGGGAAGGGGAATCTAGGCACTAAGCAAAAGCTCTTTGTGACAGAGACTTTGTGGCAGGAACTCACGTAAAAAAAACCCACAGCAATGAGCCAGGTTGCCTGCATAGGATCCATTGAGGGTATTTGTTATAGATTTCCAGGTCCCTGTCGCGAGATTCTACTTCAATAGCTCTTGGCTCTGGTCAGCAATACTACATTTAAACCAAGTGATCTCTAAGAAAACTTGTTTTCTAGAAAGTTAGGCTGGAGTTTTAAGTTTAGCAGGAAATCACTCACCCTTGGTATGCCAGTTGTTTCAATAGTAAACCACTTAATGCACTTTAGCTATTATCCTGGATGCTATTATAAAAGTGGTAATTCTCAACTAGTTCTATTTTGCCCTCAATGGAACATTTGGCAATGTTTGGAAACCATTTTGAGTTGTAACAGTTGGAAGATGCTACTGGCATCTAGTAGGTTGAGGCCAGGGAAGCTGTAAAACATCCAACAATGCACAAAACAGCCAGGACTGCCTCCAAAACAAAGAATTATCTGGCAGAATGTCAACAGTGCCAAGGTTGAGAAACTGGCATAATTTCAAAGAGCAAGTAGACTTCAGAAACATGTTCTGCTAATTATTTTCCCTGACTCTGAAGTGGAAAAAGTCAACTTGTGTTGCAGGGTGGAGAGGGATGGGGCTTGAAAACAGCTTAGTTTTTAAGAAACAAAGGTTCTACTTACCTTAGCATGAGATAAAACAGTTACTAAAAGTGCTTAAGCATAGTTCATCAGCCTGCAAACATTCATGACATACATTTTAAGAAGAAAAAAAAAGCAGTAACTCCCCAGAACAGACCTTAGGCAGAAAGTTACCTGGTTCTGTCACCACCCAGGGTATAAAAAGGGGGTGTCTCTTACAAAGGTCACACCCCTGGAAATGACACCCTTCATCATCATGGCAGCATTGTACATGCAGCCAGGCCCTGCAAGTGCACATTTTTCCAATGTGAGGGAAATGCAGATACCCAACTGTACACAATGAAGGCTGTATATGTGACCAAATGTCCATCTACCCTGCAGTCCCAGTTTACCCCACTGTCCTGACATAAACAGCACTTCCCTTCACTCCCAGAATATGTACCAGATGACCTTCTAACATCTTGTCCCACCAGAAAACAAAGAAGCTATCAAAGATGATTAGATATGTCTAAAGGAATCAGAAGCCAAGCTGAAGAGGCTCCCATTAATCAAAGGTGAAATGATTTGAGCATCAAAAGAGTAGCTGTAAGAGATTGGTTTAAATCCATGAACACATTTTGATTTTTAAAAAGTGATTGATCACTTTTATAAAAAGCAAAGCCAGATAACTGTTTTCAGATAACGCTGAAAACAGGCAGATAAAGGGAAGAAAGAATCAAGCAATTCCTTTCCCCTGTATCTAAGAGTAACCTAATAGTTAATGGGAAAGTTTCTTTTAGGAGCATTACAGCTAATAAATCTTCATTAATAGAATTAATAAAATAAATGGATCTAGACGTCTAACATTACATAATGAGAAACAACCACACATGCCACCATCTAGGAGAGGGGACCCTGCAAAAGCCAGAATTATCTTCTGGAGTGACAGCCCCTTGTAGTACAGGCTTTCTCTGTTTAGGTGAGTGTTCTAGGAAGTCATCTGCATCAGTGTACTAGCTGGCTTTGTTGTAAGAGATTGCATTAGTGAATTTTTTTTTTGGAGGCTCTTTCAACGCATTTGCCCATTTCATGATGGGTGATTTACAAGTACACATAAAGCGTGTGGCATGACAACATACCAGCCACACTGCGCTGAATGTTGAGCAGTTTTTGACCAAAAACAAAATGACCCTCCCATGCCCTGCCTTCCCTATTCATCAGATCTCACACCAAGCGACATTTTTGTTTCCCAGATGAAAAAAAAGTCCTCAAAGGACAATGTTTTGTCTATGTGGAAGAGGTGAAATAAAAAATGGCAGAAGTACTAAAAGGCATCAAAATTGACAAGTTCAAAACCTATTTTGAGCAATGAAAAAAGCATCTCAATAGGTGTATTGCATCAAATAGAGTACATTGAAGATGGCTAAAGTTTAAACATGTAAGAATAAATACATTTTTTATAAATAAATTCTGCTTTTTAAGGGGTCCTTCCTCATATGTTCTTGCCAAAATGTGAAATATGAATCCAGTTACAGCTCCAGATATATACGTTTTTAGTTACTAACAGAGCGCAGAGAACTATATTAAATAATTCCATGGGTATGCAAACAAAATTCAGAATGTAAGAAACTCTACAGGATGTATAACCCAGTTGTTTCCATGAATGAATTCCAAGGGAAAATAAAAGGATAGGAAGTATAGATTATTAGACTTAGAAGACTAAGCAACAAATTACAATTTATGGATCTTACTTGAATCTTAACTCAAAGAAGTTTCTAAAACAGTATGTGGGTTTTAAAAAAACATTAATTAGAAATTAAGGAATTAATTTTTTAGGTATAACAGTATTGTGGTTATTTGTTTAGAGTCCTTACCATTTAGAGACACAAACTGAAATATTTATAAATGACATTTGGAATTTGCTTCAAAATATTTCAATGAGGGAAGAGTATGGGGAGGAGGATGGGGTAGATAAAGCAAGACTGGCTATAATTATAATGGTTAAAGTCAAATGATGAATACATAAAGACTCATTTATGTTTGAAATTTTCTATTATTAAAAACCTCTATATAGAAAAATATAGAAATTTAAATGTTTGACACCTGAATAGATATTTTAAAAAAAATAAATAAATAAAAAAAATAGGTAAGGCTACTATAATTCCATGGAAAAATTTCCTTTTTGAGGGATTTTTTTTTTAATATATTTTTATTTATTTATTTATTTTTGACAGAGAGAGAGAGAGAGAGAGAGAGAGAGAGAGAGAACTGAACTGGGGGAGCTCCCAGTTCAGCATATGGTTCCGCAAGGGCCGGGGCCGGGATTCGATCCTCGGTCCCCGGTGCTGCAAAGTGAGCGCTCAACCCACTGAGCCATCCCGGCTTCCCCTCTAGGATTTTTTTTTTTTATCTTCCATAGGCTTTGGTTTCAAAGCAGACAGGGGAGCCCAAGTGGGAAAGACCAAGACCCAGCTCCTACCAAAGGTTCTGTTGAGAGATTCCAGCTGGCCGAAAGCCCAGAGACCTGTTTGGCTCAGCGTATGATCAAAGAGAATCTACATCTAATTCAGATAAACAGAAAGACCATTGATGAGTAACTCCCGGCCTGTGATGGCCCAGCTCTGGAATACAGACCTCTTAGAGAAGGCCAAACTCAGCCTAGGTCAGCCCCCACATTCTACAGACCAGGAGCAAGAGGCTTAAGAAAAAGCCTTTCCGGGCTGGAAGCCGAGACCTCGGGAGCGTGGAAGCCCCACAGGAATGTGGACAATTTAACATCCGAACTCAAGGGGCGACACGTGGTGCCCTAATCAGATCACAGAGCCTAAAATGGAACAGGGACTGTGGAGCAGGGCGGCTGCACTTCCCGGCGGGCGGGGTGAGAGCAGGGCACCAGCCCACAGCAGCTGGGCACCCATGATTCAGAGGAGATACAGCTGAGCTCCTAAAGTTGACTGTGAGGGAGCACCTTTTGAAGACAGGGCTCTTGGAGTGAGGGCAGTGGCTCAGTGGACACGGAGGTAGCACGCTCGGCAACAACAGACATGCTAAGAGTGAATCCCGGTCCTGCAGAGCAGCCGGCTGAGCTGTGGCCGAGCCTCTGCCAAGCCCTGCCCGACCGCATCACTGCTAAGCGGCAGACCCTGCAGGCAGGCTCACAGAGACAGTGAATAAACTGCCCGACCAGAGGGGAAGAAAAGCCCCCAGCTGCTCGCTCAGCCCCCACTACTGCTGAGCTGCCGGCAGGCAGACAGGCTCACAGAGGCAGTGGGAAATAAAAAAGCCCCGCCAGAGGGGAAAAAAAAGCCCGGAGCTGCTCCACTGGCCTTGCACTGAACCACCAGCCTCCCTGCAGACAGAGGAATCTGCTATTGTGTCTCAGGCCCACCCTAGCTCCTACTCACACGCCCCCACCCCCGGAACCACACCTTCACTACCCTGCCTTCTAACAGCTAAAACTGCAACCTAAAGAACAGCCCCAAGGCACAGAACTGACTGCTTCCCCCAACCCTCTCCCAAAGTCTCCTCCTCCCACAACTGAGAAGCCCACCAGATAGGAAAACCCCCAGGGGGAAAGCATACTCATGTGCAGAGGAAAAAGAACCACATCACACACAATGCACACCTCAGAACCCAAAGCCCCTCCAGAAGATCAGGGGCATTCTTTAGTAAAGGAGCTTGCACACTTGGAATCAACTCTAAGTGAAACAGAATTCAGAACTTCAATTATCAAGGCACTCAGAGAACTCACTCAATGCTGGCAAAGTACCCAGACACAGTTAAATGACCTCAACAAGAAATTTTCTGAGCAAACTGAGTACTTTGCCAATAAAATTGAGAAGTTAGAGCAGAACCAAAAGAAACTCCTTGAAATGAAAGGAATCATGGGAGAGATGAAAAAAGAACTGACCAGCCTGGGAAACAGGGCTAACCAGCTACAGGAAAGAATGAGTGAAATCAAAGATAGAAACATGGATATGTCACAGAGGGAAGAAGAAAGGGAAATGAGAATCAAGAGAAATGAAAGAGCCCTACAAGAACTCTCTGACTCCGTCAGAAAGAACAATATTAGAATAATATGGGTACCAGAAGGAAGCGAGATGAAATCTTCTCAGAGTATACTAAAACAAATAGTGGATGAAAATTTCCCTAGCCTATGGAAAGAATTATTGCCTCAAATCCAAGAGGAAAGCAGGAGCCCCAACTTCCTAGACCCGAGCAGATCTTCTCCAAGGCACATTGTTCTGAAGATGACAAAAAACAAAGACAAGGAAAGAATCCTCAAGGCTGCCAGGGAAAAACAAAATATAACTTTCAAAGGAAAACCTATCAGGCTGTCACCAGACTTCTCAGCAGAAACTCTGCAAGCCAGGAGGGAGTAGAACCCAATCTTCAAAATATTAAAAGAGAGAAATTTCCAGCCAAGAATCAACCATCCAGCAAAATTAACCTTTAGATATGAAGGAGGAATTAAGGCCTTTTCAGATATACAGAAGCTGAGAGAATTCTCCAGCTCAAAACCGGCACTCCAAGAAATACTGAAGGAGGCTATCCGACCTGAATCAAGAAATCAAAATAAATGGAAAAAAGTT
>PVKE010021979.1:0-25982 GCA_004027555.1 Craseonycteris thonglongyai
TTTTTTCTCTGAGCTTCGGATTCATTGTCTGCAAAATGAGGGAGCTAGATTAGTCGTCTCTGATTCTCCTGACAGTTAATAATTCTGATTCTTTCTTTTTATATGCACAGAAAATGATTGCTAAATGAAAGATAAATGTCTTTACTTGTCTTCAGGTAATTATTTTTCTTTTATTTCCTGAAGAACCAGGAAGCCAAAAACAGATGAGCAATACCCCTGGAATGTTTGGGCCACTCCACCCTAGGCACCTGGGAAATGACAGGGTATTTCCACTCATTAGAATCGCCCTGACGAGGAGAGCCTTCCTTATGTGGAAGAGGATCAAACTTCAGTTTTAATAAGCCAGTGTGTGCCATCAAAAATATTATATACTCTCAATTTTTATTTTGGAGTACTCCAGGCCGCCTCTTTAATTAGTTTGCTCACCTATATTAGCAATCCAGATACTCTGCTTAAGCAGTTATGCAAGTGTTTCATAATTTAGTATATCATATGTCATTGGTTCAAGTCCAATTAGATCATTATCACTTAGAGGTTACATATTAAATGAGTTTACAGAGTTGTCTCCTACACATCTGAAATGCTAATAATTGTTTGTCTTTCTTGGTAGCAGGGTAACAATTTTACAGTTCTCTCTTTTATTTTGTAAGACTGAAAACTGGCATGGTTCATAGCAGTGGTAATAGTTATCAGTCTATTAAAAAGGTAAAAATTAAAAAAAGGGAGTGAAAAACTGCAATATTGGGAAATACTACCATTCCATATTTCCCAAAACATGTTTTTTATTTAATTAAAATATTGAGTGAATACAGAATCATAGAGATGAACAACTCACATGGCTTAAAATTCTACATATTACATGTATGAGATTTTTTAAAAAATTATTTTATTGTTTGAGAGAAGGTAAGACAGAGAGAGAGAGAGAGAGAGAAAGAGAGAGAGAAGGGGGAGGGTCCAGAGCAGTCTCCATAGTTGTACATCATTAATAATGACATGGTTTCATTTTACACAGGTAGATGTGGGGCCGCACTGGGTGGGAACTGAACTAGGGGCCTGCTGCATGGGAGGCCAGAACCTTTGCTGCCCGGCCATCTGGGTGGTTACCAGTCGCACCGCAGTTAGTTCAGCATATGGGTCTGCACAGGCTGGGGTCAGGAATTGAACCCTGGACCTCGCAATTGGCAGGCAAGCCCTCAACCACTGAGCTATCCTGGCATTCCCGAGATTTTTTAAATTTAAGACTTTACTGAACCTACCAAATACCAATGGGTGAAGAATACCTTCATGACATTTTGGCATTTCCAGCACTCTGTGTAGCTTGGTAGGATTCTTTATCCTTCCAGGTTATAGTAATCCCAGGTTTTCTTGAAAAAACAACAACAACAAAAAACCCTATTCTGTTTGTTTAATATTAATAAATATTAAGAGCTATTGTAGTAGAACTGAACAGAAAGAGACACTTTTTTCCCCCACATTTATGGACAAGTTTCTCCCCATACAAGTTCGGAATAATACACCGTGTTTCTTACTGACTGTGGAAGACTGGGGGAATTCTTACTATTAGTAATAATAATAAAAACTAACATTCTCTGAATATCTACTATTTTCTAGGCATCATGGTAGGTACTTTGTCATGCAACATCTTATTTAACCCTAACAAGACTTCGTGTGAGGTGTTACCTACCGGTACTTTTTTTCAAATGAGGACTATGAGGCTTAGAGAAGCTAAATAATTTACCATTTACAGTGCTGATAAATGGTGATGCAAAGTCTAATTCTGAAACCTTGATTTTCATTACTCTCCTTTGATCTTCTAGGAGAAAGAGGGAAGTGTTCTGAAGTCCACTGGGTTGTCTCCAAGTTCGTCAGCAATTGAAATCACTTTTGTGCCCGTCTCCTTGACCCCTGACCCCTATGCTCCAGTAGTACAGACCTACTTGTAATTCCCTTAAAGTCCTGCTATCTCCAGTATCTGGGTCCTTTTTATGTTTTCTTTGCCTAAAATTTTGTTTCATCCCACATAGGTGGCTGTAGGGCCATGCAGGGCGGGAACCAAACTGGGGTCTCCTGCATGGGAGACGAGAGCCTTTGCCACCATCCGGTGGTTGCCAGTTGTGCCCCAGTTCAGCACATGGGTTTGCATGGCCTGGGGCCAGGATTTGATCCCAGACTTTGTGGTTGCAAGACAATGGCTCAACCAGCTGAGCTATCCTTGCATCCCCTATGATTTTGATGTACTACTCACAGTGGTGAAGTTCTTATTGTGTTAGCACCTAAATTGTGAATGACTCAAGGGAGTCTTTTGTTTTGTTTTATTTTTTTCATTGTAATATTTCCAGGGCCTTTCAAAGTATCTGTTTCCTAGTAGGCATTCAATTAAATATTTATAGAATGAATGAATGAAAGAATGAATGCATAAATGACTTATAAATCAATATACAGAACTCATAAGGGATTTGTAGAGGAACCTGTATTACTTTATTCCACTGAAACCTAAAAGTTACCTGAAATGAAAACTTTTCAGGGAGGCCATGATGGCTCAGCGGGTTAAGTTCTCGCTTTGCAGCCCCGGGGACTGAGGATCAAATCCTGGCCCCAGCCTGTGTGGCCCCATATGCTGAACTGGGGTGTATGCGGAAGGCCCCCAGTTTGGTTCTCAACCCCTGGTTCGGCCCCTGGCTTGAGGGGACGTGCCTCCCATGTGGGAGGCGCCCACCCATTTTCTGCACTGAGTGGCCCCTGTCCACCTGTGTGGAACAAAATTAATGTACAATTATGGAGACTGCTCTGAACCCTTCCCCTTCTCTCTCTGTCTCTGTCAAAAACGATAAAATAAATCTTAAAAGAAAACTTTTCATCCTTATATTAAAATTTTTCAGCACATATCCTTATTTTTCTCTCGGACAAAGTACTTTGAACATAGTAGTTCAATACATATTTGCTGAATTAGTGAAGAGCCTTAGAAAAGTATTATGAGTTCCGTACAATCTAGAGCACCTTCTTCTCTTGGGACTCACTTTGCGCCACTCCTATCTTATCCTATAATAATGAATGACAGCATGTAATTTTCATTCATGTATCAAATATTTACTGAGTCATTATTAGGTGCCAGGCACCTTGATGTATTGTGTCAAATAGCCGTGTTCCTTTTCTTGCTATTCCCTAACGCTGGAAACCTATGAAGCCATTCAACAAATTTCATGTTTATTGTGGTTTTCCAAACTTCCTTTATTCAGTTCAGTTGCCTCCCCTAGCCCATCCCTGACCCATTTAGCACCCAGTGCTTGCCTCTATCTTTAGCCCTGAATACATCAAAGTGAAATTATCTTTGTCTGTGTTTGTCAACTTGCTACCCCCATCCCTATCCTACAATATCCAGGTTGCTCTCAGAGGGCAGGGATTGAAGTTTTGTTCACCTTTGTGTCTCCACTGCCCAGCAAAATTTTAAACAGGACTAAAATCCTATATATAAGTACTGAAATGAATAATAGTTACTCTTTATTGAGCAACATGGATTATGAGCTTGAATTCTCACAGTAACAGGTGTGTTATTTATTATCTCCAGGTTATAGATAAGAAAACCAGGCTTGAAAGGGTTTAGAAACTTGCCCAAGGTCACACATGGGTAAGTGTCTGTATTCAAAGGAATCTGATGAAGCCACCATTGATTCTAAATGAGTAAGATTCATTCCTACAACATTTTCTTGCACTTATACTGTATTTAGGATTTTACAGTCTTTTCTTCTTGAGACCAATGACTTTTCATCTACCTTAATATTATGAGTGGGGAGCAATATCCTTTTTTCATATTGGAAATTGTTCGACCTCTCTCTGGAAACAACTTGATTTTAAACTTTCTGAAGTCACATTCTTTTCGGGATAGAATCTACATTGGAGCTCTGTAAGACATGGTAAATGCAGTGAGAAGACTGGTAATTCAAAACGTAACGTGGTGACTACAAAAGAGTTTTTCTCCATACAAGATACACAGCGAAAACTTTTGCAGGGGTAAGCTGGACTCTTATTTTAGGGGTATAAATCCTAGTACTTGTGGGAATTACCTAAGGGTGCTGTGGGGAAACTTGCCCATAGCTAATATGGCTCTAATAGCATCTCCTTTGGTTGGGTTTGTTATTTTTGCTCCTTGGTATTTTCAACGAGGACTGTAGTAATAAAATTTAATAAATATCCGTATCATAGTAACACGATAAGATAGGAAGTTGGCACACTTTGTTTATAAAACCTTCAATGGGTCAAGTTCCTTCTTGCCCTTAACCAAAATGGCCGTAAAGATGATCCCATGGTTTGAAGCGCCTTGCCCTTAACTAAGATGGCTCCGGGAGGCGCCAAGCTATTTAAAAATTAGCTTGCCCTCTTTCTGCCCCTGACCAACATGGCTCCCGCGGCGTCCATCACGTGACATCCGCGAACTACGGTGTGTGAGTGGGAATAGGAGGGCCCTTGAAGGGTGCGCGTTCCCGTGGCTGTGAACCGGGTAGGTTTCAGTCAGAGTCACTATGGCGGCCAGCGCTGGCAAGGTAAGCTAAGGCGGCGGCGGCGGCGGCAAGGGAGGCTAGCCCTGCCTTGGCATCTGGGCTTCAGATCCCCGCAGCCCGTCCGCAGGGCGGTCGGCGGAGGCTGCAGCTGGTCGTGGGGGCTTGGCGGGGGTCGGGTTGGGGAGGGCGAGAGCCGAGGCGGGCGGGCACCGGCGCCTGACGGCCGTTTGTTTTGATGTTTCCCTACCAGGTCGGAAAGTTTCCTTCCCCGATCGGCAGCGCCTGAGCGTGTCCCACCCGCCACGAGCGGTGGAGGCTGCGGCGGACTGAGCCCGGGGCCTCCAGGCCTCTCCCCCCACCTACGGGCCGGCCTCCCTCCCCCATCTGCTCGTCCTCCGGCCGCGATCCCTGCGATGCGACCCCCGCGGGGACGGCCCTGAGCGGAGGCGGCCGGCGTGCTGAGCAGCATCCCGGCGCCCAGGGACCGACTTGCTGCGGGCGGACACCCCCGGGACCGCTCCTCGCGCTGCCCGCACCGGCCTGCGGAGTCGGATCCCCGCCCTGGTTGCGGGGACGCCCGCCCGGTGCCCGGGAGGCTGCACTGGGCCGCTGCCCCGCGCTCCCGCGGGCCCCCTGCACCTGGTGCCAGGGACGCCCACCCCGGCCGCTGCGGCTCGTGCGGGCCGGGGTCCCCGTGCCAGGGGCGATGCAGACGGTCCCGCTGGCCGTCTAGGTCCCCTCCGCGCCCCGGTCGCCCATCCACTCCCGAGGCCGGTGCGCACGGGCGGTGGCTGCCCAGCGGTGTCGGGCGACACCTTCCATCGCCCCGAAAGGGCCTTCCTGGCCGCCTGCAACCGACCCTTCCTTCATGCTGCAGTGCTGCAATATTTCCGCCACCGAGGGGCTGAAGCGGCCGCGATCCCGAACAAAACGGTGTGTGACTCAGCTGCTTGCAGACCTCCGGCCCCCAAACTGTCTTCCAGGAGTTTTCTCGGCCGAAGCTGTCCGATGTTTGAGGCTCTTCTTCCCGAGGAAGATGGACTGAACGCCGCCCGCTGGGGACTTTTTGCGCTCCTGGGTTTTAGAAGAGGGGATGGGGCTGGCGCTGGCTTGTCTTCCGACTCCAGCGAAGAGTTGCTGATGTTCGCTGGTTATGCCCAGACCGCGCGCAGTTTGTTTTAATTTAAAATTGGGGGGAGGATAGGGGTCGAGGCTTGCGAAGGGCAGCCCGGATCCGGTGGAACTCCTCTTTGTCCCTTGATAGGAGAGACACCCACAGTCTGTCCTCGATGCCGTCAGCCTTGGCCATCTTCACTTGCCGCCCGAACTCGCACCCGTTTCAGGAGCGTCATGTCTACCTGGACGAGCCCATTAAAATCGGCCGCTCCGTGGCCCGCTGTCGACCTGCGCAGAATAACGCGACCTTTGATTGCAAGGTGCTGTCAAGGAACCATGCTCTCGTCTGGTTTGATCACAAGACGGGCAAGGTAATGTCGCCACCCTGTCTTGACAATGCTGACTTTTAGTTTTTCTCTGTGCCCTTTTCGTTTTGACGATTGCGGGATCCCAGGGTTTGCATCCAGAGGCGACGTGAAGCAAGGCCACAGAATCAGCTTTTTGTGTGTCTGGTTCTAGTGGAAATGTAATTGAGGTGGTTGAATGGAAAACAGAGAAGGTATTGTAATTAAATGCCTAGGGAGGGCGATGGCATCTTGATAATGTGGTCATTCCCAGTGAAATCCCAAACCCTAATTCGTTTCAGAAAACTAGATAGTGAGGCTTGGCTTCTTACTTTTCAGTCTTTTTAGAAAGTTGAGTTTTCACTTCAGTGCTTGATTAAGTGAGCAGCAGTTCCCAAAGCAATTCAGGGAATTCGTGGCCATTATTACACTGGGGCTCAAATGTGTTGTGTCTCAGTGGTGACACATAGTTTTTAGTTGAGTTCCGATCAGGGCCTGTCTAGCTAGTAAGAACAATAGTTTGTGTAAAGTTAGTTTTTGAAAAATTTGATGCATATATACATATGAAGGAGTAATTTGCAGTTATCAAAGCCAATTTAATTGGGCTTGAATAACTAACTACATTTTTAGAGTGAACGTATGTATACCTTACCTATTGCTTTTGGAAATCACTTTTTGATATTCCTGGCAGCACTTACTAAAAATACTTAATGCATTCTTACAGAGGTGATATTTAAAAATCGGTGTGAGAAATTAACTTAGTATCTGAAATTATATCCAGTTCTATGAGTTATTGCATTACTTAGTTGCAATAGGATGAATTTAGTGCTCTTCATTTTATTTTTATTTATTTATTTATTATTATTATTTTTTTAATGTATTTTATTTATTTATTTATTTATTTTTGACAGAGAGAGAGAGAGAGAGAGAGAGATACAGAGAGATACAGAGATACAGAGAGAGAACTGAACTAGGGGAGCTCCTAGTTCAGCATGTGGTTCCACATGGGCCGGGGCCAGGATTCTATCCTCAGTCCCCAGAGCTGCAAAGTGAGCGCTTAACCCACTGAGCCATCCCGGCTTCCCTGCTCTTCATTTTAAATGTGACCATTTTAACATGTTTATGTTGGCACCCTAATTTGCTATACATGTGGGTGCTTTTGTTATAAGAATACAAGGAAAAAATTAAAGTAAGACCCTTTCAATTTTTAAAATTTCTTGTGTGTGTGAAGACTATACTAAAGAGCTCATCTTTGTGCATAAACCTTGGGTTTTAGTTGAGCTACTGAGTCAATTCCAGTTTAGAGTAAGTTATGTAAGACTAATAAGAATATCTCTGGTTTCACCTTCTGACTTTTTGCTCCCTCTTTTTGAGTTAAATGATTAAGTCTTTTTTAAAAGAAAAATTTAAGTCTTCAAGTGTAGTGTTTTGAAATGAAAGAAACCTAAGCCTCAAACGTAAGAAAGTAATAGTCTGTTGCTACTGAATTAAGGAGTTATATAAATCATTTTTTAAAGAAAGGAGGAAAAGATTTCCCAGCTGTTGTGTGCTTGCATAATACCTTTACCCTACTCTGTAGAATGAGAACTGAAAAGTGTGTTAATTTTTCTGTATAACACCAGATGCTCATTTACCTGGGGAATTCTTTTTCTCTTATAGAAACTAAAGTTTGGTCCCTGAAAGACTTCATAGATTACCTATAATAATTTAAAGTGAATATTTATAAAACTCATTTTTTCCAGCAATCAGATTCAAACATCAGTTAACTTAACTGTTAGTGCCTTCATCAACTAGCTTTTACATTTTTGTCTCTTTATGACTCTGGGCAACAGTTAAGGTCCAGCTTAATCAGGTAACAGGTTTGCTTAAAGTAAATACTCTGCAAATGTACGTTCTTTAACTTTAACTTTGATTCAATACTCAAAAGAGACTCAGTTTTTTTCTTTTACTTATTTGAAAAACAGTGATTACATGAACAATTCTTTTCATGGCTGTACTAAAAGCCCCACAATAGGTTATTTTGAGGTGACTAAGAATAATAGATTAATAGTGTGATGACATGTTAAAATTTTAAATGGAATCTGTATTACAAAAACATATCTTTAAAGGACCCACAATTTCTTTCTGTCATTTTTCCTTTTTCCCCCCTCTGCTTTATTAGCTAAAACACAGTCAGGATACCATTACATTAGGTATAGGCATAATTATTGGTTAGTGTATCACCTAATCTAGTCAAAACAAATAACCTGTTAGATTTCTGCTATGTGCTCAAATTGTTTTAGAATTATCTACTTAAAATTTAATTTGAACACAGGTTTTTACTGAGCATCTGTTACGTGTGCCAGATATCATGAGGTACACAGTTCCAAAGAAAACCCACAGGGTGACCAAATAGTACATTGTTTTCTGTGTGAAATACCCACTTTGAAGATTTCCGCTATAATTGTCTCAACAAAAATCTCCTGGACATTCCCAGCAAATTCCTTTGTGCAACATAGGAATCCTGTTGTTCTTCTAAGCATCTCTTCAGGCAAGTTTTTTCCCAAACACTTCTAGGCCTCATTTTCTCTTCTGAAGTAATGGTGCCTACTTTTGTTTCAAAGATTGAGATAGTCATGTAAATCACTTAGCACCCTCTTCCTGGCCCTTATAAGGGCTCAGTGCTTAGGGAGGAGGGTGTTTGGGGTTGGGGGGGAGAGGGACTTTTCTAGGTAGCTCTTGGCAGTTTGCTATAGTATTGTGTAGTCTTAGGAAGTTAATGAGAAATATTTTTTTCTTTATGTGATGGCATATGTAAAAGTAATTTTTAAAATTAAAACATACGATGTTGAGAACGTTGTCCAAATTGGCACTTTACCTGGGAGGTGGAAAGTCTGGGTAATATGCCCTTTGGTTGATTTTCAAATTGTGATTATTGCATTCAGCATTGGCCATTGTGGGAGGCTTATTAAAATCTGGAAGAAATAATAAACAATTGAAACTTTATGATTAGTCACATAATACATATTCATTATAGGAAATGTACAAAATGTGGGTGCAGGGAAATATAGGTGATACTTATTAATGATAAGTTTATGGAATGTGTTACGGTACTTAAAACCTTTGTGTTGTAGGACGACAGGTTTGCCACAAAGTGGAATTTAACAAGCTTTCCCAAATCATCTACTCAGCAATTGGATATTGCCCTGCTTGGATGCTGGCCCTGTGTATCATCCTTTTTGGAGGTCACACATTTCAAATTAGATGGTAGATAACAGAATGATTATTAATCCTTCTATTGATTCAAAGTACCACTGAACAAGCACATCTACTCGTATGGTGCTTAAATAGAAGGGATAGTGAGTGGACTACCTCTTTCTGATTTGCATGGCCCTGTGAATTGAGGCTTTGTGGACAGATGATAGTCTAGTGGCCGACACAGTATGTAGTCTATTTCCAGTCTCACTGCTGTTTACTTAGTAGTGAGTAGTTATAGTACGTAGTACTTCACTTCCAGTTTCACTTTTTACTTAAATTCGACACATTTTTGAGCACCTGCTCTAGCATGATCTGTTTTAGTGGAAAGCATAGTGGTGAGGGAGGGAAGAAATGGCAAGAGCTGGTAAGAAATTGTTTTCTTCTTTCTAGGAGCTTATATTTTGGATAGAGAGGGTGATTATACACTTGGGAACAGTTGATTGAGATAAGATAGTATTATGTAAGTTTCACTGGCAAGAGAGTGATGTTGTTTGAATTAGACTTTAAAATTTGGGGTAGTTGGATACAAGTTAAGAAAAAGTGCTTTTGGATTGTGTGTTTTGAAAGGATGAGAGTGGGATAAAACAGACAAAAGCAGATAATTTTAAGTGTGTTTGTCATCTTCCAAACACTGAGCAAACTAATTTTGTTGGATTGTAGAGTTCTTTTGGAGAGTAGCTATGGTTGAACATTTATTCTGTGTGATGATTTTATGTTTGTGCCTTGTTTCTGTAATTAGTTGTCAGACTTTGCAGGAGAGGGTCTCTGCCTTTTATGTCTGGGTTTTTTTTTATTTTGTATAAAGTGGATGTTGAATAACTGAAGCTGAGTAGTTAATTGTGGTGCCAGGTTGTTGAGGGCCTTGATTATCAAACTAAGGACATGAACCATGGGCTATGGAAGGCCAGGGAGAGTTTTGTGCAGAGTACTGACATACAAAGCCACCATTTAAGTGTGATACAACAATGTGTAGAGAGGCCTGGAACAAGGGAAAATGAGTAACAGCTTAACTAACACTTGTGCCCTGTTCTAAATGCTTACATGTTAATTTTTTATTCCTTAAATAACAGTTCAAGATAGGTACTTACTTTTCTTGTATTAACCTATGAGGAAATTAAGGCACAGAAAGATTAGATTAGGTTAACTTGCCCAAGTTCACATAGCTAATAAGTGGTGGAACTGGGATTTAAACTGAGGTATTCTGACTTAATTCTAGAGTTTAGAACCCAAGCTTTTATCCACTCTTGCTTTCCCAAGGCTTTGTGACAGTTGAGATATGATGTCATTCTGTAAGGGTAGACTAGGTTCACAATAGGAATGGCAATGTTTACCGGTAAATGCCAGAAAGTGAGAAAAGACAAATATATTAACTTATCCATTAGGACTTCAGCAAAGAGAGAGATTCTGTATGGACTGGAGATTTTAGGGAAGGTTTCATGGATGAGATGGTTTCACGGATGGGACAGTTTTGTGAATGAGGTGCAACTTGCCTAGACCTTAGGCAGAATGTAGATAGATGGAGTCAGTCAGGGAAAGGAGTTTTGGGTCAGAAGAATTGCTCAGATAAGGCATAGAGGCAGGAATGATAATGGCACGTTCCAAGGATATTGCAAGGAAGTCATTGCAAAGGAAGAATCTCCAGAATTCTACAACCAAGATTATTTCTTCCTTCTTCCTCGTATTCAAGCATGACAGCAAAGATTCTGGCCTCAGCTTTTGGGAGAATGGCGGATTGTACATTCATTGATTTTGTTAGTGTGTTGTTTTAGCAAAGACCTAATTTTTTGTTGTCAGAAGTAAAAATGTCATTACAGGTGATGCTTTTTGTGAGAAAGTCATATTTGATAGATGTTATGTTTAAAGCACATTAATGTAAACGTGTTCAGAAGGCCATGTTATATATCCAAAGCACATATTCATTTCCTTCTATGTTACTCTTCACAGTAGTGGAAAATTTACAAAATATTTTATGTATTTCAAATTGTAAAAAATATGTATGGCTTATGCACTTAAAACGTTTTTTTCCTACTTATTTGACTTTACTCTTTAGGTTAAATTGACCTTCTTAAGCTCATATTTGGCTTTCTCAAGTGGTATTTATGTTAGAGCTTAGTGTCTATTCTCTTTGATAGAGAGGAGGGTATCTGTCATTTAGAGTTCTAAGTGCAAAGATAGTGAGATTGGTTCTTAATATATCTTAGTTACTTGAATCAAGAAAAATGGTGGCATTTGTTAGCTGCAGAATGTTCTAAGGACTCTTGCCCCCATGCTTCTCTCGTTGCTACTACAGGTAAATGAATAGTTTATACCACTGTTCAAAATCTTGCTTGTTGCCCCATTAATTTTTATCATGATATACGAACCTCTTCAAAATCTCTCATTTCCTTTTTGCAGCTCCATCTTCTATTACTCTTTTTTCCTTTGCCCCAAACACTGTGCAGTAGCTACGTGACAGTGCGGACTGTCCCTAGAACAAGTGCCTTTTTTGCTGTTTTGTCTTCCAGAATGACCTTTTCTCTTTATCCCTTGAGGCCCAGTTCCAATGTGAAACCTTCCCAGACTCCCACTCATTGAAGAATTAAGTGCTTCTTCCTTTATACTCCCATAGAAGTTTGTATATAATTTCATTATGGGACACAGACAGCAAAGTAACTATGATGCAAATATTCTGTTGCTCTGCCAGTTGTGAGCTCTTGAGAACAAGGGAATAGGCACTACATAAATGTTTGAATGAGTGAAATGTGAACAATGAAGCAGTCTGTAATTCTGCAAACCCTGAGGAGGGCCAAAGGGCAGGTCATTCAAGTTCTCTATTTGAGATCATGGACTCAATTACCGATAAGGAGTCTTTTTGTAAATCAGTGGTCTCCAACATTTTTGGCACCAGGGACTGATTTTGTGGAAGATGAGTTTTCCATGGACCAAGGGGTGGGGTGGGGGCACTTTCTTTCTATTATTACTACATTGTAATTTATAATGGAATAATTATACGGCTCACCATACTGCAGTCAAACCTCTCTGCTAATGTGAATCTGTATTTGCAGCCTCTTCCCAGCACTAGCATCATCACCTCAGCTCCACCTCTGATCATCAGGCATTAGATTCTCATAAGAAGCACACAACCTAGATCCTTCACATGTGCAGTTCATCATAGGGTTTGTGCTGCTATGACAATCTAATGCTGCTGCTGATTTGACAGGAGGTGGAGCTCAGGCGATAACGCAAGTGATGGGGAGCGGCTGTAAATACAGATGAAGCTTCACTTGCTTGCCCACCACGCCCCTCCTGTTGTGCCACCTGGTTCCTAACAGGTCACATACCTGGGTGATGGGGATCCCTGGTGTAAATCATTATTTATTGCAGATTTGCAGTATGCAAGATACTTTGATGAGTGTTTTGAGGTCATAGATAAACTGTGGTGGTGGTGATAATTTTAAGCTATTACATGTGTATCTGTTCTTATGCAAGATACTTTTATTTTGAAGCTTTTATAATATTTAGTTCCCTTATTTCACCTAATCTGTATAACACTTTTAGGAAGTTGGTAAAGCAGGTCTGGCTGGCCCCCTTTTATCCAAAAAAAGTTTGGTGTTTAGAGGTTATTTGTACAAGGTCATCTATTAGGAACTATGGACTTGGAACCCGAATCTAGCTCCTCCCCTGCCCCCTGCCCCCCGTCCCCCATCCCCCCAGAAATAAAAACCAACTGCTAGACATTTATTCTGAACTATCTTATTATGGACTGAACAATTACTGTAATGAATATCTGTCTTTGGTTCTCTTAAAAGGTAATCTAAGCTACTATTTTCTGGGTGCATAACTAAAATGCTTGTTATGTGACAGACTTTCAAAGACTGAGTGAACCTGAGTTAATTATTTCTCTGAGTTAGCTAGCATTTTTAAAACATATCTCTATTACTCCTAGCAATAAATTTATTTTTTCTTAGGCTTGCATTTAGGCCACTGATTTGGATTTGGGTGTTTATGCAAATGAATGAAACAGTCTTAGAAAAACTTGTTTGCCATATAAAATTTTCATCCTTTAAAGAGAATAACTGATATGTAAAGAGTAAAATTTATATAGGTACTTGAAAACATGGATGTTTTTGGTGATAAGTACTGTGTCCTTTGTCAAATACACAATTTGGGTTAGATTTTCATTTAAAAGCATAAGGAATTTTGTTTCCTTATTTATTTATATTAAAGCTTTATCAGTACTTTCAGGCTTATCGTTTTATCTACATTTATAACTACTGACGTGCTTTAACTGAGTCAAGCAGAAATGAATTTCCAATATGGACTTTCAAGGTGTTATTTGTCTTCTTATTTTTTACTTACACAAATAACAGGAATCATTTCTCTTGAAAATTCAAGCAATAAGAAAGTATAATGAATCTATATATGTCTTCTTCCATATAAGTACCTCCCATCCTTTTCTCTTCTTCCAAAAGTAATGGTTGTTATTAGTTTGGTATGAAATTTTCAGAACTTCTTCTGTGCATTTACCTACTTGGGTATGTAGGTAAAGAAGGTTTGTTGTTGTTGTTACTTTATTCATAAGTGATTAGATCATAATTTAAAATGTACTTTTTAGCTGATATCAAGTGAATTGTAAGCTTACTTGAAATGTGTTAATATGAGGAAGGACCCAAAACACCCAAAATTTATCTATTAAAATTTGTGTTTTTATTCTTACATGTTTAAACATCAGTCACCTTCAGTGCACTTTCCCTGTTTGATGTGATACACTTATTGAGACTTTTTACACTACTCAGAACAGTTTTTGAACTCGTCAATTTTGATGCTTTTTAATGCTTCTGCAGTGTATTTAACCTCTTTCACATTGGCAAAACGTTTCCTTTCGAGGACTTTTTTCATAGAGGGAAACAAACCAAAAAAAAGTCGCTTGTGGTGAGATCAGGTAAAGAGGGAGGGTGGGGTATAGGGGTCATGCCTGTTTGGGTTAAAAACTGCTGGTGGTGTGGGCAGGTTCGTTGTCATGCCACACGTTGTTCATGTAAATCACCCATCAGGAAATGGGCAAAGGTGTTGAAAGAGTCTCTCAAAAAATGTACTGAAGATGAATGCAGCCTCTCACAATGCCAGCTAGTACACTGATGCAGATGGGTTCCTAGAACACTCATCTAGAGGGAGAGAGCTGTACTCCAGCGGCTTGCCTTCCGGAAGATAATTCCTGGTTTTTTTTTTGGTTCCTTTTGTATGTGTTAAGTTCTGAACAGCATCCAAAATGCTGTAAAATTAATAGCTGTTATTTATTGAGCACTTACTAGGTGATGTGCTAAAGAGTTTTGTGTGCTCTATATCATTTAATCCTCACAACAAACCTTTCAAGTAGGTAGTACTATTATCTTCAAACTTTTGAAGTAAGTATTAATAGTTTACAGATGAGAAAGCTGAGGTTCAGAGAGGTGAAGGAATTTGTTCAGGGTAACACAGATAGTGGCGGAATAAGGATTTGAACCATGTGATTGCAACGTGTACCCTCTCTTGCTTGCTACCTTAGTATTCTTAGTCATTAATGGCATCACCAACCTGTTAGTGAACAATAAGATCAAAAGAAAAAAATGCATTGAAACAAGTACCTTATTAAGTCTTAGATATTTTGGTAATAAATCAGTTTAGAGTTTTAGCCGAAGATCAGTTCCCCAAACAATGTTAATTCATCACTTAACATTTTACAAGTTGGATAAAAACAACTCTTTACACGTAAATATATTGGAGTATCACTGTTTAGATAATATAACATACTAAAGAAGATACTTTTTTCTTTCATTGGGTAATTTCTAAGTTTAGTATGTATGGAATTTGTGTATTAAGTGAAATATATGTGTATGTATATATCCGATCCTGTAAGTAAATTCAATTTTTTTTTTTAAGATTTATTTTATTGTTTTTGACAGAGACAGAGAGACAGGGAGAAGGGGGAGGGCCCAGAGCAGTCTCCGTAGTTGTACATCATCAGTGTTCCACATGGTTTCGTTCCACACAGGTGGGCGGGGGCTGTGCAGGGCAAAAACCAGGCTAGGGGCCTCCTTGCATGGAAGGCACGCCCCCTCGAGCCAGGGGTTGAACAGGGGGAGTGGGGGCAAGAACCGAACTGGGGGCCTCCTGCACGGGAAGCACTCCCCATTTCAGCACATGGGTCTGCACGGGCCAGGGCTGGGATTCGATCCTCAGTCCCCCGGGCTGTAAAGCTAGTGTTTAACCCTCTGAGCCATCCCAACTTCTCCTAAATCCAATTTTTAATAAGTGACTATATTTGTTTTTTTACCCTTTAACTATTGAACCACTAACTATATTATTAGGTGCTAGTTATAAGGTTTCTTCCATATCAAAAATTCAGGGATAGGAAATAAGATCATGATATAATAGATAGGTATGGTAGTTATGCTAGCAGAATAAAAATTTGTAGGTTTGAATTTTTTCAAAAAGGTTGCATAGTAAAAAGGAAGGCTAGAGAGTTACCATATAACCCAGCAATTCTATTCCTAGGTGTAATTCCGAGAAAAATGAAAACATGTCCACACAAAAACTTGTGAAATGTACATGGCAGCATTATTCATAATATTAAAAAATAAAAGTAAAAAAAATGGAAAGAACCCAGATGCTCATCAACTGATGAATAGATAAGTAAAATGTGATATACCATATAATAGAATATTACTCAACAATGAAAAGGAATGAAGTACTGATGATACAGGGAAAACATGGATGAACCTTGAAAACACTATGCTAAGTGAAAGAAGGCAGACACAAAAGGCCACTTATGGTATAATTCTGTTTATATGAAATGTGTGAGGTAGGCAAATCCATAGAGACAGAAACTAGATTGGTGCTTGCCCGGGACTGGGTATAACAGGGAGTGATGGTAAATTTTACATGTCAACTTGGTCTGGCTGTGGTATTCAGTTTTTTTCCAGATACATATCTAGACATTGTTTATTTTTAAAATGTGGTTAATATTTAAATTAGTAGACTTTGAGTAAAGCAGATTACCCTCCAGATTGTGATGGGCCTCATCCAATTAGAAGGTCTTAAGAGAAAAGACTGAGTTCCCCTGAAGAAGGAATTCTGCCTTCAGAGAGCCGTCATATTCAAGATGGATTCTTATTTGTGTGTGTCTAGTCTGCTGGCCTGCCCTGCAGATTTCAGATCTGACAGCCCCCACAGTCATGTGAGCCAATGCCTTAAAATAAATCTCTCTCTCTCTCTCTCTCTCTCTCTCTTTCTTTCTCTCTAGATATATATTCTCTTGGTTCTGTTTCTCTGGAGAACCCTAATACAGGGAGTGACTACTAAATGGGTATTGGTTTCTTTTTGAAATGATGAAAATGTTATAAAATTGATTGCAGTAGTGTTTGCACAACTGAATTGTACACTTGAAATTGGTGAATTGTATGGTATGTGCGTTATATTTCAGGAAAGCTTTTATGAAAAAAGGAATGTTGGATGGAGTAATGGCTTACTTAGTGAAAGCATATTAGGGTGTAGGAGGTGCAAGAGTGTAGAGCGAGAGTTCATATGTGGGTAGGATTAGCAGAGCAGTTTTGATGTACCTTGTAGCTTAATTTTTATTATTAGTTCCTTAGTGTGAATGTCTTACTCTTTAACAAATTTAGTAGATGGAAATTGTGTGTCCAGTTTTGAAATATTTATTAATAGGCACAATTGGGGTATTATTGAGAAGGTATAGTGCCAAAGTCTTAATATGGAGATTGAGAAATTGTTGGAAAATTCTCAGTCTGAACCTGGGAAGCTTAAAATACTAATTTTACTCACCAGTCAGTCTTAGGAATGCAGGCACATAGAGGGCGGTAAAATATTGTTAGAATGAACGATGTTGTCTTGACTAGAAGAAAATATTCATTTAAAGTATAGTTGAACTTAAACTGGGACCGTTACGCATTCCTAGTCCTTAAGAAGTATCTGAGTGTCTCATGCTTGCAGTGCAGTGTAGTGCCCAGTAGGCACATAGTACTGAAAAATGTAAAAACAATACAAATTAGTCCAACAGTAGAAGTACCGGTACCTATGAACCATTGTTTCCAAGGAGCTAAGGGAATGATGTATCTCTTGCTCCCAGGATTGGGGGCAGAAAATGTAGAAGGAATGAAGAGTGCTTCACAAAACAAGTTGTTTTTAAGCCACTGTTTGAAGAGTAGGGCTCTGCTAGCTAGATAAAGAGCAGGGCATTCTACCCAAGGGAACAGTGTGTGTTTAAGGCAAAAAAACCTGAAAGAGAATGATGTATTCTGGGAATGCAAACCCAGAAGTTAACAGAATTGGGGAGGGGAAAATAGAGCTATTGTCAAATCTTTGTGGATAGTTGAACCCTGCTGACTGGGTGCCTAGGGGAGGCAGTGTGGCTAAAAGCTTAAAGATTCTGTAGTTGGACTAGCTGAGTTGGAATCCTGGTCCTACCGCTTGCCAGATGTGTGACCTTAGGGAGTGTCTGCGCCTCAAAGTGGTATTTACCTCATGGGATTGTGGTAGAGAATTAATGAGAATTCATGCATAGCAGTTAGCAGAATGCCTGGCACAGAAAAAGCAATCAATAACTTGTTGCTATTTAATTTTTCTCTATTGGTTTAGTTGGTGTGCTTGCATAGTAAGACCTGTATGCTCATTTCTCATAAGTGTGCTAGCTTTTTCATTGTTAAAAGAGATTTCTCCTTTAATATCTGTCTTTGAAGTTATCTAAACTAAGGTAATTCTTTTTTTCTTTTTTTTGACAGAGAGAGAGAGAGATACAGAGACAGAGAGAAGGGGGAGGGCCCAGAACAGTCTCCATAGTTGCACATCATTGATTTTTCCACATAGTTTCATTCCACAGGTGGGCGCGGGGCTGCACAGGGCAGGAACTGGGCCAGGGTCTCACCTCGGTGAGACCCGAACTGGGGTCACTCCCTAGCTCAGCATATGGGTCCGCATGGGCTGGGTCTGGGATTTGATCCTTGCACCCTGGCACTGCAAGATGAGTACTCAACTCTCTGAGCCATCCCAGCATCCCCTTATATATCTTTATTTACTGTTTTGTCATCATAAAGATATGGAACCTTGGGTGTGCTAGTAGATTATAGACTTTAATAGAGAATTATTTTTCGGAAATGACTGCTTTGTTGTAGGACGGCTAACTGACTATTATCCTTTCTGTTTCACTTATAAAAGGTTTAATTATGATGTTTAAGTCCTACTGCCAAAAATACTGTTCACTAAAACAAAATATTTGTAGTGTTGGTATCTAAATGTTGGGGCTGGTGGGAAAAAATTTAATATTTTGAGTTTAGTCACTTTTAAAAAGATTTGCTAGAAGAGGGTAATCTTTCTATTCTCTGGATTCAGGGTCATAGCTCCAGTTTTATGACTATGTAATATTCTAATACTAATAGTTATAGTTAGTCACCTCATCTAGTCTGTCAACTTTCTTTTGCTTTTGAATTTTGAATTTCCTGGTTGTCTGCAGAGTTGGGCTGAGAATATATTAGTTATGTATAGCCCTAAGCAATGCAAGCACACAAATAGAAATTTATATATGTTTATGTATATTTTACATCATTACTTTTTATTATATTTCCATTTCCTGTTGCATTTCTTGTCACATGCAAGTTTTGCATTAATTCAGACTGATCTTAATCTGTTGGCTGGATATGTTTTGGGTAAGTTCTGGATTTTGTTCTTATTCTAAATCAGAATTAAGTGAAGGTTTAATGCTTTCTTCATGGAATTTTATTCATTACCATAGTACTCACTGATTTATCCCTTTTCTTAATATTTTGAACTTTGATAATGTTTATCACAAAACTTAACCCTTGATAGTATATTATTCTGGATTTGCTCTTTAACTACTATGGTCCTGATTAGTTTATAATCTTCTTAAAGGCCACTGTAATAGCCTGTTCTGCTTTGTAGCCCTATATTATAAGTCCATTGCCTACTATTTAGTAGGTAGTTAAGAAATTATTGCCAACACAGTACCTTTCTCCAAAGAAATTATAGAAATACTAAAGGAATCTGTCTTTTTTAAAAAGCCTCTTAAATAAGAATGTAGAATATGTTTATGACCTTGAGGTAGGGAAGAATAATAGTAATTCACAAAAGGCACACATTAAAGTAAGAAATTAATAAATTCAGATACTTTAAAATTAATTTTTTAAATTAAAATAGAATGAAAAAAGCTAAGAAAAAAACTATTAGAAGATACTTAAAATACATAGAACTTGCAAAGGATTAGTAAATACAATATAGAAAATACTTGTCCAAATTAATAAAAAATACAATTTAAAAGAAAAAAAAGGTCAAATGACACACACATAAGAATGGGCAATAAACAAATATAAGATGTTCTACATAGTTATTGAACTGTAAACTTAAACCTTGAGATATCGTTAATACTCGTTTACAAAGTTGGATAATAAATACCAAGTGTGGGTGACACTAGAGAGCAAGCATGTCCAACCTGCGGCCCAGGAGAGCTTTGAATGTGGCCCAACATAAATTCTTAAAACATTATGAGGTTTTTTACGGCCTTTTTTATTTTTAGCTCATCAGCTATCAATAGTGTTAGTGTATTTTGTGTGTGGCCCAAGGATTCCAAAAGGTTGGACACGACTGCTTTCGAGCAATAGGCCCTCTTATGTTCTGTTGTTGATATGATAAGTCATATTGATTGATTTTTGAATATTCAACCAACTTTGCATTCCTGGGATAAATTTCACTTGATTGTACTGTATTCTCTTATATTACATTGCTGGATTTGATTTACTTATATTTTGTTAAAGGATTTTTGCATTTCTCTTCATGAAGGATTAATCTTAAATGCTTGTAAGAATTCACCAATGAAGCCATCCAAATCTGTTTGTGTTTTATTTATTTATTTAGTGGAAAGTTTTAAACTATAAATTCAATTTCTTTGCTAGATATAGGACTTTTCAGGCTGTTTATTTCTTCCATTAACTTTGGCAGTTTGTGTTTTCAAGAAATTTGTGTATTTCGTCTAGTTTGGATTTATTATTTATACCATTACCTTGTTATCCTTTTACTGTGTATAGAATCCGTAGTGATATACCTCTCTTGTTTCAAATATTGATAATTTGTATGTTTTCTCTTTTCATTTTGGCTAGAAGTTCAAAAGATCAGTTTTTTTAAATAGTTTTTTTCTATTTTTGTTTTTCATGGATTTCTGTTCTTTATTATAGCTTTCTTTTTTATTGTTAAATTTATTGGGGTGCCATTGGTTAGTAAAAATTACATAGGTTCCAGGTATACAATTCTATAAAACATCATCTATGTATTGCATTCTGTGTTCATCAGCCAGGGTCAGTTTTCCTTTCATCACCATATATTTGATGCCCCCTTCCCTCTTAACGTCAGGTAACCACTAAACTATTAACTGTCTCCATGAGTTTTTGTTTCTTTGTTGCTTTCAGTTTTATATTCCACATATGAATGAAGTCATATGGTTCTTGGTTTTTTTCTGTCTGGCTTATTTTGCTTAACATGATCTGTAGGTCCATCCACGTTGTTGCAAATGGCAGTATTTCATCTTTTCTTATGGATAAGTAATATTCCATTGTGTATGTGTACTACAACTTCTTTATTGGGTCATCTATCAAAGGACACTGGTTGATTCCATGGCTTGGCCACTGTGAACAGTGCTGTGATTAACATTGGGGGTATTTATATCTTTGTGGACTAAGGTTTTCAAATTTTTGGGTAGATAACCAGAAGGAGGATTGCTGGATCATTGCTGGATAACTTAAAAATATATATATATATATATATATATATATATATATATATATATATATATATATATATATTGGGTTGGAAATTTTTTCTTTTAATTTTATTTTATTGTTTGAGAGAAGGTGTGTGAGAGAGAGAGAGAAGGGGAGAGAGAGAGAGAAGAGGGGAGGGCCCAGAGCAGTCTCCATGGTTGTACATCATTAGCTGTGACATGGTTTCATTTCACACAGGTGGATGTGGGGCCGAGTGGGGTGGGAACCAAACTGGGGGCCTCCCTCCTGGGAGGTGATAATGTTACCTGCTGAGCCATCTCAGAGGTACCAGTTGTGCTACAGTTCAGCATATGGGTTTGCACGGGCCAGGGCTGGGACTCGAACCCTGGACCTTGAGATTGTGAGACAAGTGCTTAACAACCACTGAGCTATCCCAGCACCCCTGATAACTATTCTTAATTTTTTGAGGAACCACCGACCTGTCTTCAATAGTGGTTGTACCAGTTTACATTCCCACCAGCAGTGTAGGAGGATTCCTTTTTCTCCATAGTGTCCTCAACACTTGTTATTCCTTGTGTTGTTGATAATAGCCTTTCTAACAGGTGTGAGGTGGTGTCTCATTGTGATTTTGATTTGCATTTCCCTTATAGCTAGTGAAGTTGAGCATTTTTTTCATATATATATTGGCCATTTGTATGTCTTCATATGAGAAGTGTCTGTTCAGGTCCTCTCCCATTTTTTATTGGATTATTTGTTGAGTTGTTTGAGTTCTTTATATATTAATATTTTAAGTATTAACCCCTTATCAGAGGCATTGTTTACAAACATTTTATCCCATTTTGTTGTGGCCTCTTTGCTTTGTTGATGGTTTCTTTTGCTGTGTGAAAGCTTTTTAGTTAGTCCCATTCATTTATTTTTTCTTTTACTTCCCTGGCCATTGAGGTCGAATTCATAAAGTCCTTTCTGAACCCAAGGTCTATAAGTTTAGTGCCAATGTTTTCTTCTATGCAGTTTATTGTTTCAGGTCTTATGTGGAGGACTTTTATCCATTTTGAGTTAATTTTGGAAAATGATGATAGTTTACAATTCAGATTCATTCTTTTGCATGTGGTTTTACAATTTCCCAGCACCATTTACTGAAGAGACTTTCATTTCTCCATTGTATATATTTTTGCTGCCTTGTCAAAAATTATCTATCCATATATTTATGGGTGATAATTCTGTTCCATTGGTCTGTTTGTCTGTTTTTATGCCAATACCAAGCTGTCTTGATTATTGACCCTTTGTACTATAGATTAAAATTGGAAAGCATGATACATCCAGCCTTATTTTTTTTTTTTAGGATTGCTTTGGTGATTCGGGGTTTATTTGTGGTTCCATATGAATCTTATTTCTTGAAAGAATGTCTGTGGGAGTTTAATGGGAAGTGCATTAAATCTGTATATTGCTTTGGGTAATATGGCCATTTTAACTATGTTGATTCTTTCAATTCATGAACATGGAATATATTTCTATTTCTTTGTATCTTCTTCAATTTCCTTTATAGTGTCTTACAGTTTTTAGTGTATAAGTCCTTCATGTTCTTTGTTTTTTCCTAGGTATTATATTCTTTTTGTTGAGATCTAACACAAATGTCACTTTTTAAGGGCTGAAGTAGCCCTTGGGTTTGGCAAGTAGGGCTTGAAAGCTATTCAGTGAAGTGGTGGGTATGAAAGCAATGGGTTAAGAAGTCTGTGAGTGTGACAGCTCTGAAAGTGCTTGACTGAGTGGATGTAGAGGGAAAATAAGGGCATTTTCATATAAGAGATATGTGTACATATACTTCAATGGTGATCACTATTTTTCTCCAGTTTTTAACTGTTGCTACTTTCAATGAGACTGTGTTGGCTCCCCCACACATGGGGTGTGGCTTGGGGGAAGTGAAATGAGAAAAGCAATATAGGTCAGCTACTCTGTATCCAGATTAATTTCTCAATAGATTTAAATGTAAGTTGAAATCTTACTGATTTAAATATAATTTGTGGGGAAGCCAAGATGGCTCAGGGGGTTAAGCGCTCACTTTGCAGCCCTGGGGACCGAGGATTGCCCCCAGTTCAGTTCTTACCGGGGTGAAGACCCCGGCCCAGTTCCTGCCCTGTGCAGCCCCACTCCCACCTGTGGAATGAAACTATGTGGAAAAACTAATAATGTGCAATTGTGGAGACTATTCTGGGCCCTCCCCCTTCTCTCTGTCTCTGTCTCTGTATCTCTCTGTCTCTGTCAAAAACAATAAAAATAAATCTTTAAAATCTAAATATAATTTTTGCAAATGGAACATGAATCATAGATGTCAAAAATATATAGGAATGTTAAGACTGTAATTCCACACAAATTAGAAATTCAGTAGCCATAGATGATATTCCCTAGTACTTTTTTTATGTTCTGAATTTTTAAAGCTAGGAATTAATCTTTGCATCTCTGTTCGTAAAAAAGAAAAAAAAATCAGTACTTCTATGAAAAGTTTGTGTTATATATGTGCATAAAAGTGTGTGTGTCCAAAGAATATGAATGAGAGAATCTCTGAGGACTGCCTAATCTGAGGATGACTGATAAGTTATCTTACATTTCGCCAAAGTTAAAATTTTAGCATAGATCTATAATATTCAGTAAAAGGGTTAAATGTTTTTGTATCTATTCTGACAAACACCTATTAAAAAATGGATATAGAATCTTTTTTTTTTAATATATTTCTATTTATTTATTTATTTATTTATTTATTTTTGACAGAGAGGAAGAGAGAGAGAGAGAGAGAGAGAGAGAGGGAGAGAGGGAGATACAGAGACAGAGAGAGAACTGAACCAGGGGAGCTCCCAGTTCAGCATATGGTTCCGCAGGGTCGGGGCTGGGATTCAATCCTCGGTCCCCAGCGCTGCAAAGTGAGCGCTTAACCCACTGAGCTATCCCGGCTTCCCCTAGAATCTTAATAAACCAAGGTTTTAAAAAAAGTGAAACACCGTGGTAAAATTTGAGTATTTTTGCAGTGATGGATCTGTTTGTGAATTATCAAATTCTATTACTTGATTTTATGTACTTTGGTCACTTATTGTCTATTTATATAACATTCTAATAGTTTTTCAGATTTGTATTTTTCTTTGTGTGGTAGGTACTGAATATGTATGTGACTATTAAAGTGTACTTTCAACATTAAAAATGAAGACATCGGGGAAGCCGGGATGGCTCAGTGGGTTAAGTGCTCACTTTGCAGCGCCGGGGACTGAGGGTCGAATCCTGCCCCGGCCCGTGGGGATCCATATGCTGAACTGTGGAGTTCCCCAAGTTCAGTTCTCTCTCTGTCTCTGTATCTCTCTCACTCCCTCTCTCTCTGTCAAAAACAATAAAAAAATTTTAGAAAAAAAAAAGAAATTAAGTAGTTAATTTTCAATATAGGAGACATATTTAAAATTCACTTTAAATTTAATAGAAAAACATAATTAAGTTACTTTGAAGCATAGGGGTCAAGTAAAATATTTTCAATTTCAGAGAGTTATATCCATGAGTAAAGATAATAAAGATGCACTAAAATGTATATTAAATACATTTTATGAGCTTTGTGATGGAAAAACTTATTTTGAACAGAGAGGTTTAGGAAGAAAGAGATTTTGGAGGAATTGCTTTTTATGAGTTTTGGCCCGGTGTAAATATATTCGTATAGCAGCAGTCTTACTTTTCAAAAAATGTACCATCTTATTTAGCATGTGTTGCAGTTCTGAACATTAGTACTCTTACTTGCACAATGTTTTGTAAAGTGTGTATGTCAAAACCCAGAATCTGCATTGTCACTTCCTATTGTCAATCTAGCTCTGCTACTAAGATAACATGCATGTAACTGTGTACATTTCTCAGAATCTTGAAAGACAATTTGAGAGTGAAAAAAAGTTAAAGGTATGGTTAAATTTCTAAGTTAATAAGTATTTAAAGGTTCATTTCAATATTTGCAATATAATTTTTAAAAAAGTATCAAATGAATTCTTAATTGTTTTAGGCATTGCATCTAAATTTGCTCAGATTAAGTACTCAAAAGTAGTAATTTTAGTGAGTAATAGAGATCTCTCATACTTGAGCCAATTTACGTCCTTCACTAAATTTTAGAGGTGACACTAGTCCATATAAAGACATATTTATTTATTAATGGAAAGCAAAACATTTCATCTCAAATCCTGCTTGATATTTTAGATTTAAATAAAGTCCTATTATAGAGCTAAACCTAAAACAGCTTTCAAATGTGAGTATAACAGGAAGTTTTTTAGGGGGCTGTCTTTTTAGCATGTTCAAAGGGAACTGTTTGAACTTGAACTACCGCTTTAATTGCATGTCTGTTGCCTGCAGGTGTCTTGTTTAAAAAGAAAAGTGAGGTAAAATGAACTAACTAGTGGCATCTATCAGTATTCTAACAATAGAGTCCTGTGTTTTCAAAAACAAAATTTTGTATTAATTGTGTTGATTAAAGATTTAAATGCAGCTCCGTTAGTGATATCTTTATATAAAGTACCTCCTGCTGTTGATAAGTGATTTCAGTACTTATGTGACAGGTGTAGAAACTTTTTATACATGTACTGATGCTTTTAAATAAGATGTCTTTTTTTTCTTCTTTTTTTTTTAATTCTCCATGTACTTACAAGTAAATTAGCTGAATCAGTCATTGTTAGTAATTGTCTGATACCCTGAATTGAATTTCTTTAAGGTGGGGGACTTTGTCTTACATCTGTGTTCATTGTTCTAATTTTAGTTAATACTGAATAGATTTTTAACAGTTAAGTTTTAAGTTCTTTCAGTCTTTATATTTTACTTAAATCATACCTGTAGGGAATTTTATCTTCTATGTTTTATGTTCCTTTAACTTGACCATGATGAACTCTGTATATGTATTTATTTTTACCATTTAAATAGTTACTCTTTTTTTGCAACCTTTTTTTTTTTTTAAAGACAATTATACCTTTTATTTGTTTGTTTGTTTTTGTTTTTATTGGTTTTGAGAGAGAGAGAGAGAGAGA
>PVKE010021980.1:9422-26071 GCA_004027555.1 Craseonycteris thonglongyai
CGAATCCCGGCTCCGGCCCAGGCAGGACCCACGTGCTGAACTGGGGAGTTCCCACAGTTTGGTTCTCTAACTGTCTCTGTCTCTGTCTCTCTCTCTATCTGTCAAAAAGTAAAATAGAAATAACTATGCACTGAAGACAAAAAGATAATTTCTCTCTATAAATGTGAAAAGATAAAAAAAAAATAAAATAAAAATAAAAAAAAATAACAACTCACAATGTATGTCCAGCTAAAATGTCCTACTTCAAAAATAAAGATGACTAGAAACATTCTCATATGAAATAAAACTAAGAGAACTTGTCATCAACAGACCTTCTCTAAAAGAAATACTAAAAATAGTTCTTCAGGCTAAAGGGACACATAATCATAGAAGGAAACTTGGAGCTTAGTTTCCAATTTAAGGAAGACAATAGAAAGGATAAATATCAGGGTAAATAAACTACTTTTCTACTCTTAAGTACTATAAAATATGTATGAATGTTGAAAGCAACAGTTATAACTGTGTTTATAGATGTGATACATAAGACACTTAGAAAGGAAGAATATAAAGGGAACTTTGTGGTTGTAAGCCTTCTGTTTCAAATGAAATTATAAAATATTTAACCTAAATAGACTGAAAGCTAGGTATGCCTATTATAATAACCACTGGGGCAACCACTAAAAAAATTGCAAAGCTACAGTGTGTCCCAAAATTCACGCAAGAAGTAATTTTGATAGAAAACACAGGTTTATAATTAAAAATTGTAAATTTTCATTGCTCAACAATGAAAACGCGTTGTTCTTTCATGTAGCACTCCATTTTTAATAACCCTGAACTGTCAGCTGTCACACTGTCTTTTTTTTTTTCGTTGGCAACACTTTACAGCACAAATTCAAATCTTGCTTCTTATAACCAAAAAGCCAATGGATAAATTAAAATAGAGTACTAATAACTATGCACAAATTCCAAAAGAGGCCAGGCAAGAAAGAAAGGTAAAAAAACAGAGAAGGGGAAGCCAGGATGGCCCAGCAGGTTAAGTGCTTGCTTTGCAGTCCCAGGGACCGAGGATCAAAACCCGGCCCCGGCCCATGTGAACCCATATGCTGAACTGGGAAGTGTGTGCTTCCCATGCAGGAGGCCCCCAGTTTGGCTCTCGCCCCCCGGTTTGGCCCCTGGCTTGAGGGGGTACACCTCCCTTGCGGGAGGACCCCAACCCAATTCCTACCCTGCCCAGCCCCTGCCCACCTGTGTGGAATGAGACCATGTCAAAAACTGATGACTACAACTATGGAGACTGCTCTGAGCCCCCTCTCTCTTCTCTCTGTCTCTCTGTCTCTGTCAAAAACAATAAAATTATTCTTTAAAACAAAACAGAGAAGACAAACAGAAAACTAATGTAATAGTACACCTAAACCTAAACATTTCAATTTATCATAATAAATGTAAATAGTCTATACCAATTAAAACAGAAATTCTCAGATTAAATTTTAAAAAGTCCAAACTATATAACTATAGGCTGCTTTCAATAAGCCTCCTTAAAAATGATTATTATATATTATGTATTATATATTATGTGTTATTATGTATTATGTATTATATATTATGTATTATGTATTATATATGAACATATATGAGGGCTGTCCAGAAAGTATCCAACCATGTAATCATTCTTATCATATTGACAATGGCTGTATATTTTCTGAATAGCCATCATATATAATATATATGGATTGGCTTTTTCAATATCAGAAAAAGTAGACTTCAGAACAAGGAAAATTATTAGCAGTAAAGAGAAAAATTACATAATGATGAATGGGGCAACCACCCCAAGAAGACATAGCAATTTTAAATGTATATGCACCTAAGAACAGAGGTCTAGAATACATTAAGCAAAAACTGATAGAACTGAAAAGAAATACAGGCAAATCCACTGGAGCCTTCAACACTCCTCTCTCTGTAATAGGTAGAAAATTAGCAATACCTATCAATCAACTTGATCATATTGGTATTTATAGAGCACTCCACACAGCAAGAGCAGAATATGCATTCATTTCAAATGCACATGGAATATTCATCCAGATAAACCATGTTCTGGGCCATAAAACAAACCTTAACACATTTTTAAAAATTGAAATTATACAAAGTATATTGTCTGACCATAACAAAATTAAACTAGAATTTATGGTTTAATAACTAGAAAGATATCTGGAAAATCCCCACATATTTGCAAATTACAAAATGTTGATGAAAGAAATCAGAAGAGACCTAAATAACGAGACATATTTCAATTTTCCCCAAATTAATTTGTATAGTCACAGCAGGATATATATATATATATATACACACACACACACACACACACACACACACACATATACATATATATATATGTATATATATGGCAAAGAAAGTAGAATACCCAAAACAATTGAGGAAAAGAAGAGAGTGGAAGACTCACATTACCTGATTTTAAGACTTAGAGTAAGTGTGGTACTAAAGAAAAGAGACACAATGGAACAGAATAGAGCGGGGCCTATGAACCAAATCTGTCCCACTGCCTATTTCTGTAAATACAGTTTAGCATAGTCATGCCCATTTGATTATATATTGTCTATGGCAGGTTTCATACTACATAGTCAAGGTAAATAGTTTCTACAGAGACTATATAGACTACAAAGCCTAAAATATTTATTATCTGGACTTTTAATTTAAAAAAAAAAAGGAGAAAAAGGAACCCTCATGCATTCCTAAGTGGGAATGTAAATTGATACAACCACTATGGAAGGTAGTATGGAGATTCCTCAAAAAAATATGGAATAGAATTGCCCAAAAATCTTGAAAATCTTAATTCACAAAGATATATGTACCCCAACGTTCATCGCAGCACTGTTCACAGTGGCCAAGTGGTGGAAACAGCCAAATGTCCTTTGATAGATGACTGGATGAAGTTGTGGCACATTTACACAATGGAATACTACTCAGCAATAAGAAAAGGTGAAATACAGCGATTTGTGAAATGGATGGACCTTGAAACCATCTTATTAAGCAAAATAAGTCAGACTGAAAGAATCAAGAAACCTATGGACTCACTTATAAGTGAAATATAAAACTGAAAGTAACAAAAAAGCAAAAACTCATGGATACAGTCAATAGTTTAGTGGTCACCTGAGGGTAAAGGGGAAGGTGGGTGGGAGAGCAGGGGGCAGGGAGAAGGGAAGGGGAATCAAATATTCGATGATGGAAAGTGAGCTGATTCTGGGTGGTGAGCACATAATGCGATCTATAGACTGTGTAATGTAGAATTGTATACCTGGAAACACTGTAATTATTATCAACCAATGTCACCCCAATAAATTTAAAAATAGTAAATAAATAAATACAAGTAAACAGTAAAAATTAATAAATATCTAAGACCTGGAGCCACTAGAAGCTGGAAGAGGCAAGAAAGATTCTCCCCAGTGTTTTTGTAGGTAACACAGCCCTACTGACACCTTGAGCTCTGAGAGAATAAATTTATATTGTTTAAAAACGAAAAAGAAAAGAAAAAAAGTCAATACCTAAAACAGAGAGTCCAGAAATAGATCAAACACACAAATGGCCAAATGATTTTTGACCAAAGTAAAAAAGCCAAACCAATGGAGAAATGATAGTCTTTCTAACATTGTGCATTTATTTCAGATGGGAGTGTCTGGCTGCAAGAAAGCAAGCTCAGAGCTTCCATTGACTTTGCATTGTGGTGAGTTGTATAATGATTTCATTATATATTACAAGTAATAATGACTGAAATAAAGTGCACAATAAATGTAATGCACTTGAATCATCCTGAAACCATCCCCTCCCCGCCCTGGTCTGTGGAAAAACTGTCTTCCATACAACTGGTCCCCAGTGGCAAAAAGGTAGGGCACCACTGCTTTAAAGTATTCATATTAAAATAACTCTTAGAGGTATTTCATATTGAAAAAGCAAACAAACAAACAAAAAATGTTGGAAACCGTTCCAAATTTACAAAGGAGTGTAAGTTGCAAAGGCTTAAAAAAGATGTTCACTCCACACCCTAAGTTACATTACAAGAAGGCAAACACTATTCAAACCATTCTTGATAAGTTTTTCTTTCTTTCTTTTTTGTTTTTTTGGGGTTTTTTTTTTTTTTGATAAAAAAACATTTTATTAGATCTTACCAGGACAGTTCAGAGGCTGTATGATAGCATTATCTCCACTGTTATACTATGCAACCTTCTTAAAAGGATAGTTTTTTCAAAGAGAAATACATATTTTCCATGTACATGGGTAATACTATTGCAAAATGAAACATCCTATTTTCTTAAATAAAAGACTCTATAACTTTGACAAGTTTTAAAAATCACTGAATAGTTTGATTAAAAAACTCAGAACCTTTTAATACTAAAGTATTCATTAACAAAGTCATGTGGGATTTTTTATTTAATTAATTAAGGAAGTGTTCACTCCCATAAATATTTTCTTCAGTGTTAAAAAAAAAAAAGGATATAAAATACAGCCTCGAAAATGTCTCCTTCGAGTAGGAAAAACCAATCTGTATGCCTTCAGGTATGAAGACTTTAGAGGGATGATGGGATAGCTCCGCAGGTTGAGTGCTTGCCTTGCAATCATGGGGTCTGGGGATCAATTCCTGGCTGCGGCCCATGCAAACCCATATGTTGAACTGTGGTGCAACTGATAATCACTAGGATGGCTTAGCAGCAAAGGTTCTCACCTCCCAAGTGGGAGGCTCCCAGTTCAGTTTCCACCCCATGCAGCCCCACATCCACCTGTGTGAAACGAAACTATGTCACAACTAGTGATGTACAGCAATAGAGACTTTTCTGGGCTCTCTCTCTCTCTCTTTCTTCTCTCAAACAATAAAATAAATCTTAAAAAAAAAAAAAGAATTTAGAGGGGATACCAGGATGATGCAACAGGTTAAGCACTTGCTTTGCTGCCCTGGGGACTGAGGATTGAGTCCCAGCCTCGGCCTGTGCAGACCCATATGCTGAACTGGGGTGTACTTCCCATGTGGGAGGCCTCCAGTTTGGTTCCCACAGGGGTGTACCACTGATTTGGGAGGCCCCCTGACCCAGTTCCCACCCTGCATGGCCCCCACCCACTTGTGTGGAACGAAACCATGTCGAAAATTTATGACATACAACTTTGGAGACTGCTCTGGGCCCTCCCCCTTCTCTGTCTCTCTGTCTCTCTCTCTGTCAAAACAATAAAATAAATCTTTTTAAAAAATTTGGAGACAGAAAAAGGGAAAGTTCTTAGTGGTGGTTATCTTGATAAGTTTTCTTACAAACAAAACAAAAAAATTGAAGTCTTTATTTTTTAAATTACAGTAAATATTAGTTTTACCACTTTATTCATTTCCCTATTCATTATTACTGACAATAAGAGACTTTTTAATGTTTTGAAAAAAATAATTTTAAAGGTCACTAAATTATTGTAATTTTCCCCATGATTATTAAGATCATTTTGCCTGGTTTTAGCTTGCACAGTTCTTTTTGTGGTCCCACACTACCACTCTACAAAATAAGAACTGCCTGTGCTGGAGACTGGATTATCTTAAGAATCATATATGTTAATTAAACCAATAGTTTTCATTTTGTGCTCTCAAAATCCCAGGTTCCAAGAAAGTGTTTCAGGGTATTCAAACATTTCACAAATGTCTGGTTTTAATTTCATTAGATTTATAGAAAAATTGAGCAGACAGTGCTGAAAGCTCCCATTTAACTTCCCTCCCCTCCTCGCCATAGTTTCCCTTATTATTAATTATTAGTAGTAGTAAGGCACATTTGTTAGGATTAATAAACTGATCATAATAGAAGTCCACATTTTATTCAGATTTCCATAGTTTTTACCTAATGCTCCTTTTCTGTTTCTGAATTCTATCCAGATACAACATTACATTTAGTTGTCATGTCTCCTTAGGCTCCTCTTGGCTGTGACAGCTTCTCAGACTTCCCTTGTTCTTCATGACCTTGACAGTTTTGACATGTTATAAGATGCCCCTATACTGTTTTTGACAGAGACAGAGAGAGACAGAGAGAGACAGGGAGAAGGGGGATGTGGGGCCACATGGAGCAGCAACCAAACTGGAGGCCTCCCACTTGGTAGGCAGGAAGCTTCGCTGCTGAGCCATCCTGGCAGTTAACAGTTGTGCCACAGTTCAGCATATGGGTTTGCAAGGATGGGGCCAGGACTTCATGATTGCTGGATAAGTGCTAATGGCAGCCTCCCGCATGGGAAGCACACCCCAGTTCAGCATATGGGTCCATATGGGCTGGGGCCAGGATTCAATCCTCGGTTCCTGGGGCTGCAAAGCGAGCGCTTGATTTGCTAAGCCACCCCAGCTTCCCATATGTTCCTTCTTTATATGTGGACCATATTAGTGGAATGTTTGCAGGGAAATATGATTGACTTTAGGAAAAATGATTGAGGTTAGGATGTATGTGAAAAAAAATCCACACTAGTTCATTATCAAAATATCACCTCCATTTAAAGTATTTTTTTATTGTCTGTCTCTACCACAAGATACAAGCTCAGAGAGCCGTGAGACTCCCAGGTCTGTTTTCCTTAAAGCTGTATCTTCAGCACTTAATACTAAATATGTTACTCGACATTTGTGGAGAGAATGAAAAAATAAATGAGCAAACCAATAAATGAGTGATTTTTGCTACTGGCACTGTTATCCAATGGAGGATTTTGAGCAGAGGATTGAAGCAATCAGATTTGCAGGTTATTGAATGTTTTTGTTATGAACTGATTGTTTGTGTCCCCCACCAAAAAAAAATTTCATACGTTCAAACCCTAACCCCATTGTGATAGTACTAGGAAGTGGGGCTTTGGGGAGGTACTTAGGATTACACAGGGTCTTGAGGGTAGTGTCCCCCATGAATAGGATTAGTGCGCCTTACAAGAGTCATGTGAGAGCTTGCTTCCCCCTCTCTGCTTTCTGCCAGAGGTCACAGCAAAAAGACGGCTGTAAACTAGGAAGTGGGTCCTCATTAGACACTAAATCTATCATTAGCACCTGATGTGGGACTCCCCAGCCTCCAGAATTGTGGAAAATAAATTTCTGTTGTTTATAAGCCACCCAGTCTATAGTATTTTGTTATAGAAGCCCAAACATACTAAAACAATATTCAAGCTGTCACAGCCATCATAACCAGCATTCTGTGTTATCCCAAGTAATCGTTATTAACTCTCAAGTATACATAATACTGGAAGAATTCATGACTGTGAATATTCAAATCCATGAGAAGAGCTGAGAAGATGTCACAAACCTAAGAGAGACGCCTCCCCATCTCTCTCTATTCTCTCTTTTTACCCACTTCTTTCCCTAATACTGAGGCCCTTTATTCACCTTGTAACCTTTCCAGAGAATTTCAGCTGAGATCTGGATAACCAGCCTAAACTGACAAGGTATTTGCAATCCATGCTTAATTTGTTTATCACATTACAAATTTTATACTCTTACATTTCTACTGTTATAATACTATTTTGGTACTTCTCTTTGCAAGTGAAATTAGCATTTCCATGTAAAATAGAAAAATTGTTGGTCATCTATTTAATGTGTCTAGGGGTTACTCCAAACCTGAAGTCTAAGTTTCAGTGCTTGAGATGAGCTATTTGTTTGTGGAGGTTTCTCAGCGTACTTGGTACTGCTGTGGACTTATGCCTGGGTTTCTTCATATCAGAGGACCTGGTTAGCTTTTTTTGTTTTTGTTTTTTGTTTTTTGGCAAATCATAAGGAGCCTGAGATCAGAGACATCATCTGGGAGTTTTCTCCTGGAATGATCCTGTTCCTTACACTTATAGGATTTTCTGACAGAGGTGGAACATGTAGGCCTTCCCATTAAGGGAGGCACCAGGAATCCTGTGGGCCTAGTATCCAGGATAAAGAAAACTTGAGGTTTTTCAACTAGTGATTACCTCCAGAGGAGAATCAAGGGAGTATTTCAGGAAAGGGGCTAGAAGGAAACAGAAGAGATCCAAACATACTTCCATAAAGATCAGAAACATTTGCTCCTGGTATTTATGAAGATTTCTAGTGATTGAGCGACTGTATTTTATGGAATCTTGCCATCAGGGAACTGACATTTAAGCAGGACAAACTTTCCAGACAGTCCGGGACATGGAGAGGAACTTGCTAGATGACCTTTTTGACACTTTTTCAATTGTATAACTCTAATTTTCACCTTAAAAATCTAAAAATTGTTCATAAACTCATATCAGTGTGTGAAAAGTGAGGAACAAATTGGGGAGCTGCACCCCAGTTTAGATGTATTAATATATTATCCAGGCAAGAACCCAACCTGATAAGACATTGATGACAGCTAGAAAAGACAGCAAGAGGCCAAAACTACGGCCTGTAAAACTCAAAATTAACTTGTGTCAGAGTTATCTTGGAAGGGACTTTGGCTTGCATTTTGATCTATATCACCAATACCCTAACAGAAAGAAAAATGCAGGTCTTTCTGTTGGGGTGGGGTAGAGGCAGCTATTTTCCCAGAAATCACCTGAGGTTGGGAAGGCAACAATGAGAACCTGGGCTACCTCTCAACCTTGGGACCTTATCTCTGATCTTTAGGCACCGGTCATGTCCCAGGGATTTAATTTTGCTTCAGTTTGCTCATCATTACCTGCTCTTTTTCAGCATGGCCAATAGCCCTCTCCCTTTATCTCATCCCTTCCAAGCAGGCCCTGGGTTAAAGGAGTTCAGAATGCTTTTTTGTGATACTCTCTCCCACTGCTGCCATCCCACTGGACTGTCTGCAACCCCAAACCATGCCCTATGTCAGGAAATTGAGCCCATTTAACTAAACTTAGCAGCATAGGAAAGTGCTTGGTAAATGAGTGTTGAACAAACTGTGTGTAACATATGCTAAGGCAATTTAAAGAGAAAGGAAGATATCATAATAAAATGATGAATAATTTTTCCTGCTTAAAAATTTTAGTGTAGGGAATGCCAAGATAGCTCAACAGGTTGAGCACTTGCCTTGCAAGCAAGGTTTAGGGATCAAGTCCTGGACCTGGCCCATGCAAGCACATACGCTGAACTATAGTGGTGAAGGTTCTCACCTCCCATGTGGGAGGCCCCTGGTTCAGTTCCTGCCCTGCACAACCCCACATCCACCTGTGTGAAATGAAACCATGTCATAATTAATGATGTACAACTATGGAGACTGCTCTGGGCCCTCCCCCTTCTCTCTCTCTCTCTCATACCTCTCAAAAACAAAATAAATCTTAAAAAAAATTCAGTGTCGTGGTATTACTTCATATAATAATAAATAAAAATATTTTCTTTTAAATATTTTATAAATTTATAAGTATATTTTTTAAATAAAATATACCAGTATATACTTAAATACTTTTATAAAAACAAATAGCTTATAAATATATACTTAGGGAAAGCCGGGATGGCTCAGCGGGTTAAGCGCTCGCTTTGAAGCCCCGAGGACCGAGAATCAAATCCTGGCTCTGGCCCAGGCGGACCCACATGCTGAACTGGGGTGTGCTTCCTGAATGCGGTGAGGCCCCCCAGTTCAGTTCAAAAATAAATAAATAAATAAATAAATAAATAAATAAATAAATACTTAACTTATTTCTATAGGAAATATTATTTTTATATAAAAATTCAGAAAAAATATTTCCACGCATTTTCTAAATATACCCTAATCGTGCTTCCATCTTCTCTATCCCAGCCTAATTCTCACTAGAATGCAAGCCCCTCCACCATGATATTGTTAGTTCTTCCCCTGCTACCAGAATATAAGATTCATGAGAGCAGGAACTCCTTGTTTTGTTTACCACTGTATCCCTAGCTCCAAGAACAATGCCTGATAAGTGGTGGTCACTCAGTTAATACTGCTGAATAAATAAATATACACCTGCATCTTTATCCAAAGACAGGAACACTTAAAGCAATCAAGTGGGGGCAATAAGAATGCATGTTAGTTACATGGGTATTATTACAGCATAAATAATGAATAAAATTTATGAAGTATTCATTAAGTAAATATGCTAGTCACTATGCTAAGCATTTGATATATAAAAATATGATATAGACACCATTATTAATTTTATTTTTAAAACCTAGAGGAACTGAATTTTAGAGATGTTAGTTATTATATACCTTTTTTAATTTACCAAAGCACTGAACCATCTTCATGAGTTATTCATCATAATAAATTAGAGTAGGACAATGTTCCAAGTTCCCATTATTTGGCTTCTCAAAGTCATACAATGAGTAAAAGAACTGCTATAGGATTTTGATTCAAAGTAGCTCAAATTTCTTCTCAAAAAACAAATACAAACATTTGTAATAATGTTGCCCATGTCACAGGTTCTGATGGGGGAGAGTTAATAACTGATTACAAAACCTTTGTACTAAATACAAAGTGCTGTAGAAATGAAAAACATCTACAACAACGGTAATTAATTCTAATCACCATCTCTTTTCTGTGTGCAGCTGTCTCTGAGAATTCACTTTGGGAATTTAATCAACCCATCTCAACAAATGAAGTAACCTCCCTCTTTCTGAGACCTAAGAAGCTATTCCTCATTGTCCTGTCCCAGCTGCTGAGGCTCTTCCCTCCCCACCCACCCCTACCCCCTACACACTTCCTTCTCCCCATTGATCAACACAAGCTGAATACTGTCAATGAGAAAAAAGAAATAAGACTAAGCCTTAAGCCTTTTACAATCCCTGAATTTTAAATAAAACTAGGCACAAGGGAGAAATATATAAACATTTCAAAACAGAATTCCCTTCCCTCTTCTATACAAGAAGGAAACTTCTCCCTCTGAGCTCAAGTTATGTTCTAATAACTATGCTGAAATACCAGGCTGACAAATTATTATTCATTCAACAATATGAAGCTCATAATAAGCAACCAAATAGATACAGCAATAGTGACAATAATCAACTCAATATTCATTTATGTCTATGGCTTCTTGAGTACTTGTAATAGAGATCACATGGCCTCCAAACCAAAAATATTTACTATCAGGACCTTATAGAAGTAGTTTGCCAATCCCTGACAGGGTGAGGCCTGAGGCCTACGGCACTTTAATATACAGTAGACTCTGGGTTAACTAGAACGCAAGCAACCAGCACTCAAGCAACCAGCAAAATTTATCCTGTAGGGAAAGCCGGGATGGCTCAGCAGGTTAAGCTCTCGCTTTGAAGCCCCGGGACCGAGGATCGAATCCCAGCTCCAGCCCAAGTGGACCCACATGCTGAACTGGGGAGTTCCCACAGTTCAGTTCTCTAGCTGTCTCTGTCTCTGTATCTCTCTCTCTTTCTGTCAAAAATTAAATAAAAATAAATATGCACTGAAGATAAAATAATTACTCTCTATAAAAAAAAAAAAAATTTATCCTGCATCTACCAGTCCCCTTGGGTGCTGGTTAACAGAGAGTTTACTGTAATTAAAAAAAAAGAGGGGAAGCTGGGATGGCTCAGCAAGTTAAGCATTTGCTTTGCAGCCCTGGGAACTGAGGATCGAATCCTGGCCCTGGCCCGTGTGAAACCATATGCTGAACTGGTCTATGCCACCCCCTCCCAGTTTGGCCCCTGGCTTGAGGGCCCCCAGCCCAGTTCCTGCCCTGCACAGCCCCCACCCACCTGTGTTGAATGAAACCATGTTGAAAACTGATGATGTACAACTATGGAGACTGCTCTGGGCCCTCCCCATCTCTCTCTTCCTCTCTGTCTCTCAAAAAAATAAATAAAATAAATCTTTTTTAAAAATATGGGGAAGCTGGGATGGCTCAGCAGGTTAAGCGCTCGCTTTGCAGCCCCAGAGACCAGGGATCGAGTCCCGGCTCCGACCCATGCGGACCCATATGCTGAACTGGGGTATGCCCCCAATTCAGTTCTTGCCGGGGCTTACGCAGGAGGCTCTGGGCCCAGTTCCTGCTCTGTGCAACCCTGTGCCCACCTGTGGAGTGAAACTATATGGAAAACTAATGCTGTCAACTATAGAGACTGCTCTGGGCCCTCCCCCTTCTCTCTGTCTCTCTCTGTCAAAAAAAACCCAATAAAAACAAATCTTTAAAAAAATTTAAGATAAGAACTTTAAAAAGGAGTAGGTACAAAATAGTCACAGGGATGTAAAGTGCAGCATAGGGAATATAGTTAATAATATTGTAATAATTATATATGGTGCCACGTGGGTACTGGACTTATCAGGGAGATCACTTCATAAATTATATAAATGTCTAGCCACTATGCTGTACTCCTAAAACTAATACAAAATAATATTAAATGTCAACTGTAATTGAAAAATATTTAATTAAAATCTTTTAAAAAAAATAGCTCATGACATGGGCAAAAACCAGGGGAATATGCTATCTCCAAAGTCAAATAAATATCGTTTTTAAGGTAAGAGGGAGTGATCAACAAGCAAGATGAGGACTGTGAATTGAATGGTGGATTTCATAACCTGAAATTCTCAGTGGAATGGTAGAATTGAGAATCTAATTTATATGGTGGGTTCAAGAAACAATAGGGAAGAGAGGCAGTGGAGACAAGAGTTTTGCTAGAAAGGAGAACAGAGAGCCATAAGGGTTTGCAGGGATAGCTCAGCAGTTGAGCTCTTGCCTCATAACCGTGAGGTCCAGGGTTTGATTCCCAGCCCCAGCCCATCCTGGTAACCACCAAGATGGCTCAGCAGCAAAGGTTCTCACCTCCCATATGCAAGAGGCCGCTTTGGTTCCCACCTCACGAGGCCCCATATCCACCTGTGTGGAATAAAACCATGTCACACCTAATGATGTACAACTATGGAGACTGCTCTGGGCCCTACCCTTTTCTCTCTCTCTCTTTCTCTTTCTCACTTTCTCTAAAAACAATAAAATAAATCTTAAAAAAAAAAAGAGCTGTAAGAGGTTAAATTATCATACAGATACACTATGGAAGCTGCATCTCTACTGGTAAGGGAAAGAGTTTCAGCAGTCTGAAGTAATGTCCTGTGTCAAAAATCTAGGGTAAAAAAGAAAAAGAAATCAGAACAATTTAGGCAGGCCCTGAGGCACAAAGCTTGCTCCTGTAAAAAGTGGTGGCTTTCACCTAATGGAGGCCCAGCAAGGGCCAGGAAGGGTCTAAGAACTTGGGTGAGCCTGCCCAGGGATGGGACACATTCTGCAGACTGAAAATAAAGCTGACTTGCAAGCCATATTGCCTACAATAAATTCATGGTGCTCTCTAGGTTAATTTTGCTTTTATTATCCTTTACTAATGTTTCATTCAGATATTCCAGCTTTTTATAGAGAATCTCTCAAAATTCCGTGTGTCTACGTGAGAACCAGAACATTAAAAGAGCATTGTGTCCTTGAGGCCAGTAGGAGGGCAACTGTGATCTGGAAAATGTGAATGAATTCCACAGGCACAGTGCCTGGGCCACAGAGTCCAGAAGACTCTTGATTTCCTTTCTTGTGTCAACCTCAGAAATTTTGTGTTTTATTTAAGAAGTGGAAACTTACAAAATCATAAAAGCTTTTTTGTGTGTGAAAGATAGACATGTCCTGGTAAGAAAATGGGTATAATGGCATACCATTTCTCTTATTAAAAAAAAAAAAAATTTGAACCCTCACTGTTTAACACTCCAGGGAGACTCTTCAGGAAGGGAGTGGAAGCTGGCTCGGCAAAGCTGCCCCAACAGTGTCCCCTGAGTTTCTCCTTCCCCAGGGGAACTTTTACCTCTAGCAAGAACTGTTACAGACCCCAGGAGTACAATGTTGTTTTTCATTCACATTATGTTAGGTGCAGTCAAAAGCTCCACCTGACTTTTCAGGGTAGAAACACACTAGAATCCTCAGAAGCCTTTCCAGGAGAGTAAGGGGAAAATGAAGCAAACAAACTGCAGAAGCAGGAAAAACAGAAATATGAAATCTTGGCACACAGGCTTTGAAGCCAGATAATTCTAGATTCTAATCACAATTCTGCCACTTATTGGCTATATAACCTTGGTCTAGTTACTTAACCTCTCTGAAGTATAGTTTCTTCATCTATAAAATGGGTAAATTTATACTGACCTGTGTTAGTTTAGGTCCTTCAAGAAGTAGACAGCAGGTGGAAAAAAGATGGTGGCATGAGAGGAGAACACCAATAACTGCCTGGGAAGGGACTTGTGAACAGAGGGGAATCCACAGGGGAAACCCTGAGAAGCAACCTCAACTAAGAGAACCACACAACGCAGAACAACACCTAAAGGTTAGAGGAAAAAGGGGAGAGAGGGAGAGGGAAGGGGAAGCAGCAGTTCAGGGACAGGGACTCGGAGCACGGCCTGGGGCTGGCAAAAACAAAGAGGGGTTGGGGGACTACAGTCAAAGTGGAGCTGGGTCGAGGGCGGGCTGGAAGCCGAGACCTAAGGAGCGTGGAAGCCCCACAAGACTGTGGACAATTTAACGTCCGAACTCAAGGGACAGCACACAGTGCCCTAAGCAGAATCAGATTACGAAGCCTAAAGTGGAACCGGGACTATGAAGCAGGGTGGTGGCACTTCCCGGAGGGCGGGGTGAGAGCAGGAAATCAGCCCACAACAGATCAGCACCCCTGATTTATGGAGGAGATTGACTGTGAGGGAGCAACTTTTGAAGACAGGGCTCTTGGAGTGAGGGTTGGGTCTTAAATGGACACAGCTGTATTAGACGAGCTCAGAGTGAATCTGGCAGTCTCAAGAGAGCTGCGGGCCTAGAGTGGCTGCCAGCCGAGCTATGGCCTGTGCACCCAGGGCTTTTGGCACCCCGCCCACCAAGCTACTGGGGCGCTGCCGCCAGCATGTGCAATTGGGCTGCCCACCGGGCCTTCGTGCCATGAGACTGGGTTGCCACCGGACCGCCGTGGCGCCCACGCCCGCATGGACGACCTGGCTTTGGGTGCGCCTCTGACCAGGCTGTGGTGCGCCGCCTCCCGGTTGGGCCGACTGGGCCTCTGCCAAGCCCCAGCACATCCGCGCTGCTACCCTGCAGGCGCGGCTCACAAACACGATTAAAGGAAAAGCAGCCAAGCAGAAGGGAGAAAGACCGGAGCTCCTGAGACCTGCCCGCACTGAACCACCAGCCCCCCTGCTAAAAGAGGAATCTGCTATTGTGTCTCAGGCCTGCCCTAGCTCCTACTCACATGCCCCCACCACCGGCCACACCTTTACTACCCTGTTTTCTAACAAGACAGCAACCTGAAGTGCCCCAGGACACAGAAGCTGTCTGCTTCCCCCAACCCTCTCCCAAAATCTCCTCCTCCCACAACTGAGCCCAAAAGAAAAAATAAAGAGAAGCCCATCTGATAGGCAAACCCCCAGAGGGAAAACAGACTCATGCGTAAAGCAAAAAGAACCACATCAAACACAATGCACACCTCAGAATCCAAAGCCCCTCCAGAAGATCAGGGGCAGTCTTTAGTAAAGGAGCTTGTACACTTGGAATCAAATCTAAGTGAAACAGAATTCAGGGCTGCAATACTCAAGACACACAGAGAGCTCACTCAATGCTGACAAAGTACCCAGACATAGTTAAATGACCTCAACAAGAAATTTTCTGAGCAAGATGAGTACTTTACCAATAAAATTGAGAAGCTAGAGCAGAACCAAAAGGAACTCCTTGAAATGAAAGGCATCATGGGAGAGCTGAAAAAAGAACTGACCAGCATAGGAAACAGGGTTGACCAGCTAGAGGAAAGGATGAGTGAAATTGAAGATAGAAACATGGAAATGTCACAGAGGGAAGAAGAAAGGGAAATGAGAATCAAGAGAAATGAAAGAGCCCTACAAGAACTCTCTGACTCCATCAGAAAGAACAATATTAGAATAATAGGGGTGCCAGAAGGAAGCGAGATGAAATCTTCTCAGAGTCTACTAAAACAAATAGTGGATGGAATTTTTCCTAACCTGTGGAAAGAATTACAACCCCAAATCCAAGAGGAAATCAAAGCCCTAACTACCTAGACCCTAGCAGATCTTCTCCAAGGCACATTGTTCTGAAGATGACAAAAACCAAAGACAAAGAAAGAATCCTCAAGGCTGCCAGGGAAAAACAAAATATAACTTTCAAAGGAAAAACTATCAGGCTGTCACCAGACTTCTCAGCAGAAACTCTGCAGTCCAGGAGGGAGTGGAGCCCAATCTTCAAAATATTAAAAGAGAGAAATTTCCAGCCAAGAATTAACTATCCATCAAAATTAACCTTTAGATATGAAGGCGGAATTAAGGCCTTTACAGATATACAGAAGCTGAGGGAATTCTCCAACTCAAAACTGTACTCCAAGAAATACTAAAGGAGGCTATCCTACCTGAATCAAGAAATCAAAATAAATGGAGAAAAGTTGGGACAACAAAAAAATAAAAAGGAAAGAAGAAATGGATACAGGATATCCTCATATATCAATCATCACCCTGAATGTAAATGGACTGAATTCACCAATAAAGAGGCACAGGGTAGCAGGCTGGATTAAAACACAAAATCCAACCATATGCTGCCTACAAGAGACACACCTCAGCCACAGGGACAAACATAGACTCAGGGTAAAAGGATGGAAAACAATACTCCAGGCAAATGGCAGTCAGAGAAAAGCTGGAGTGGCCATACTGATTTCTGATGAAAAAGACATCAGGATTAAAAAAATAATAAGACATAAAGATGGACATTACATCTTG
>PVKE010021981.1:0-25973 GCA_004027555.1 Craseonycteris thonglongyai
TTATATCTAGTGCCCACTCCCACCTCCCCCCACAACTGTCCCCCCGCTCCTCCCCCCTATCCTGGTAACCACCAAACCATTGAGTGTGTCCATAATGCTGGTGCCCTCTCCCACCTTCCCTCCCTCTCTCCCTAAAAATACATTTTTTAAGAAAATTTTTTTAAAAGTTTGTCATAAAGATGGTTATTTCTGAATGAGTGACAGGAGACAGACTAAGATTAAAAAAAGTTGTAGAAAGTTTATGAATGAAGTTTTGATGTGTGTTTTAAGAAGGTATAAGATAGAGAAATATAGAAATCTTATGAAGGAAACAAAATTAAAATGCTAAATTAGGCAAGGGTTTCTTAGACTGCTAAACTGCTACTGAAATTAAAAGGTTTTATGCCTAGAAAAAACAACAAAGATTCTGTATCTCATCAAAGTGATTTTCTGTGTTTTATATTTATCTGAATTAGGTCTTTAGATACTTGGGCTTGATGTTTTCCCTCACCTGGCAGGGTATTACAATTATTCTAACCCATTGTTTGTTACCTTCCTAATGAGAAGTTTCAAATCTTAAGAAAGGCCAAGAAATTTGTTTCAATATCGTTAGCAACCAAAACAGAAATAACTAGAATGATGAGACCAGAAATGAGATCAGAGAAAGGTCAGACTTTTGGCTATAGTAATAGATGGGCCAAAATCTAAGTCACCTCAGGGCCACCCCAGCAACCTCAGAAGATGAACACCATGTGAAGGAGCCTACTTAGGGTACAGAAGCCCAGACCTCTGGAATAAGGAGTACCTATCCTACTTCTCCAAAGCAGCCATGCCCTTGTACAAAACAAAGAGGCACTAAAAGAGGGATTGTCCCCTGTTCTGAAGGGAATAGGGATCAACTCCTCCACAAATGTCTGTGGTTGACTGACGGTCTGAGGTGCCCAGTAGCTCCCAGAAAGACCACTGTAATAATGGGGGGAAACGTATGGCAGACCCTTGATATGGCCAATAAGCCTCTTACGTAATTTTATGACTAATAATAGAGCTATTTACTCTGTCTCAACTTCTCACTCTGGACCTGTTTTCTAGAACCTGCTCAATTGTAGAAATAAAACCCCTAAATTAGGGCTGTTATTCAGACTGTTTCTTACCAATAGCTTATACTTTAGACAAATTGTAGAACAAGACAATCAGACTTTAAAAAGAACTCTAGAAAAGTTTTCTCAGGAAATCTCTAAGCCTTGCCTCCACTAACTGCCCATTGCTTTAGACTGTGCTCCTGAGCACTGTCACCACTGTCAAGCTAAAGAATCAGTAAGTTTGGTAAGATCTAGATACCAAGTTTCAGGTAAAATACAAATCCTTTATATGAAGCCAACTTATTAATAAGCCTATTTCTTATTCTAACACCTATAGTTGGGTTCTCATAGTCACCACAAAAGAGAGAGCCATATTTTCTCTCAAGGTCTCTAACGTGACCCCCATGCTCCCTTACACACTCCAGGATGTATTTTTCTCACTCCTTTTTAGTTCTCCCAGGATGCCTGACCCTGATTTTAGATTAAGACCTCCTCTCCAAATTCCGGGCCTCCCTTTCCTTGCACACCTCCCCACCCCCTTTTTCTCTTTTCAGGTTTTAGTGCCAAAAACTGTTTCACCACCTTCCCCTTTTTTTTGTTCTGCTTCTCCCTGCATACCTGTAAAGGCTTTTAACCATACAAATTGGGAAAATGGCCTCTAAATTAGAGTTCACTATCCTCCCAAAATGCTGACATTTTGAATGAACCTACCGGTACTTTTCCTTCCAGCAAACTTGTCTCAATTACTGGCTTATAAATGGCAAACAGCCAAATCCTTAGCTTGATAACAAAGGTGCAAAGAGTCAATGGCTAGATCCACTTCCCTAGAACCAAACTTCTTTTATTTAAGTCTACCCCAGGACTCCCCTAGGAAGGAAGACCGTCATTCCTGTTCCTATGAGCCAACTAAAGACTTTATGCTCCTCTTCAAACAGATAAGTCAATCTCCCAAGACTGATAAGTACTGATAACTAACCCCAAGTTATGGGGCTTGCTCTTTATTACCTTCCTCTTAAGATGGCCTACCTGAGATTCCCTTTACATACTGTTTCTTTTATAACTAGCGACTACCTTCTTCAAATAAAAACAAACCTGAGGCCTTAAAAGACCCCAGAAAATTCTCTGGCTCCACTATAGGGACCTTGGTTATGATCTTTTCTCTCACCCCTGTTAGTCCCACCCCTTGAAATTCTCAGGGTACTTTTATTTAGATCTTATCTCTTTAACCTTATAATTAATTTTGTCTCTTCCAAACTATAACAGTTTTATACCCAGATAATCATAGAAAGCTTCCAGCCCATCCCTATGAGCAGCACTATAACTGCCCTAAGCCCCTAGATCAAAACTCTGACTTCCAACTCTTCAGTCCATAGATGAGGCAGCCCAGACTTTCTGAGGCCCAATCTCGTAAGTAGGGACAGCTCTACACCCCTACACAACCTGAAGCAGTTATAGAAGACGGACCTCCACCCATTCCTCAAAGATTTTTATTGCTGATTGGAGATGGGAAATAACAAGGCAAAAAAAGAGTTAACCAAAACAAACTTAAAGGTACTAATAGTACCAAACTTATCTGAACTTGGCCAGCTGCAAAGACAAATTTACTGTTGCGCTGACCTCACTCTGATCTCCTGGAGCTGGCCTTCAAGGTCTTTAACAATCAAGATGAACTTATTAAATCTTCCCTTCTCTCTTCTAACACCTCAGCTCAAAAGGCTGAACTCACTTACTACCCTTACCTGGGCTCTCATTCTTACCAAAGTTTACTCTGTTAACATCTATATTATTCTAAATATACCTTCTACATTCTCCACTTCCATGCAGCCATCTGGGCAGAATATGGCTTCCTCACTTCCCAGGGTTTCCCTGTAGTCCACGAACACCCCCCACCCCTCCCATTCTCAAGCTCCTCAAAGCCCTCCAGCTCCCAGCCAAAATATCAGTCATCCACAGCAATGATCAACAATCAGGCCCCAGCCTCATTGCCCTGGGCAATAAGAGAGTCAACAAGGAAGCCAAACTCATTGCCCTCCATCAGGAATCCTCTACCCAGCTTCTAACCACCCCTGACATTCAGTCTCTACCATCCTGATAAGGTCACTCACCTAGTAAACCATAGTGCTATTTGGGAAGATGCCTGGCTTACTTCTAAAGCTAAATTCATCCTTCTCGATAGCCAAGCCTTTGCCATCCTCTCAAGCTTTCACAATTCCCTTCACATTGGACACCAACCTCTCCTCACCTTCCTTAGACCACTGATCTTCCACCCCTGCCTTTCTTCTTTGCTAGCACAAAAACCTATGCCTGCTTAGTTTGCTGTGTTTCCAATTCTCAAGGGGCTCTCAGACCTCCCCCTTGTTTGCTTCTCATCAGGCCCAAGGATATATGCCCAGCCAAGACTGGCAAATCAACTTTACTCACATGCCCCACATCAAAAGTCACTGCTACCTCTTAACCTTTCTCCATACCTTCTGTTTGGCCCCAAGCCTTTACCCACCACGTCTGAAAAGGCCTCCACCATAGCTCATGCTCTCTTACACCACACTATCCCCCTATTTTGGCATTCTTGCCACCATTCAAAGCAACAATGGATCTAATTTTATTTCTTAGGTTACCCAACAAATTTCTACCTCCTTTGGCATTTCCTGGCACTTCCACACTCCATATTGCCCCAATCTTTGGGTGAATTAAACAGGACTACTCAATCCTAAAGATGGCTTTCTAAACTCTCTCGGACCCCACCAGGACTGGCTCTCCCTCCTCCTAATAGCTCTCTCCATCTTGGGGCTGCCCTATGCTCCCCCTGCTTTTCTCAACCCCTTCGAGCTCATAAATGGTCACCCTTTTCTTTTAGACTCTTCAATTTTATACAGAGGACCATTACATAAATCACTGGGAGGCAAATAGCTCTCACTATGCTAATGTAGGAACATCATTATAATCACCTTCCTAACAAATCCCTAAGATTCTCCTGAGGTTGCTGCCCCTACTTAGCAGAAAACAGTCCCCTTACTCATAGCTGGAGGCATCACTGGCAGCCTGGGCCTCAGGCTGGAGGGCTAGGAACCTCCCTGACTTATTTTCAGGCCCTTTCTGAGGATCTCCAAAGCTCCCTGGAAGAAATTGCCTCAACACTAATAAGGTTACAGGACCAATTAGACTCCTTAGCAGCTGTCACCCTACAGAATCATCTAGGGCTAGATCTCCTCACAGCAGAAAAAGGAGGTATTTGTATCTTTCTAGAATAATGCTGCTTGTACCTTCACCAGTCAGGCCTTGTAAGAGATGCAACTGCCAAACTTCAGAAGAGGGCACAAAAGATCAGATATAAACAGGAAGATTCTTTAAATCAATGGCTAAAATCTAATTGGGTTACTTGGCTTCTCCCTTTTTTTAGGATCACTCATGTTTATGTTTATCTTTCTCATTCTAACCTTTGGTCCCTGCCTTCTATGACTCTTTACTAGCTTCTTGCAGGAATGCTTTCAAATTTTCAACAATTAGACCCTGCAGGAAATACCGGTAATCCTTCTCCAGAACTAGAACCAGCGAATTGACGCGCTCCCAGACCTTACACTGCCCCCTAGCCTTTTCCAACCCCAAACTTCTCCCTTGTTCAGCAGAAAACAGCTCCAGAAGAATGAATGCCACCCCATCTCTTATTCTATAATAACAAAAGGCTGGAATGTTAGGGCCAGGGAATCCAAAACTACAAAAGGGCAGTTATAAAACCCAAGACCAAGGACAAGAGATAAGAAGTCCTTGAGTCTCAGAAAGGCCAGCAATTGTAGAAATCATGGCTGAAAACAAACAGTTCTCAGAAAATCCTAGCCAGCACATGCAACCCAGATGTTAAGTCTGCCCCACTTAGAACTTCCTGATACCCACCCGCCTTTAAAATGCTCTCCCACCTCCCAGATGCACTGATGCCACCTTTCGGAGTCAGTCCGGCCAAAAACAGCCGTTTCTAATACCCGGCCCATAAAAATGCTCTCCCAACCCCCAGAAGTTGCTGATGCCACCTTAAAGCTCAGCCCGGTAAACTTCTTTAATAAAACTGCTTGCCTGAATTCTATGTGCATTCTCTCTTCAGCGAACCTTACACTAATCTGCTAGAAGGTTCCTTGAGGGCATAGTGCCAAGGGTTGTATATTAAACAAAGTTGTATTACAGCTGGTCCTTCCTGAATTAGCTGGTCAGTTAGGGGCAGTGATGAGCTTCACAAAAATATCTTGTGGAGGTAGGAACTAGGTCTCAGTTCCAATTAGTGTATATATTTTGGGAGAAGGGAGTTGTGAAAGGCTCAGGAAAAGGAAAAATAACATGAGAGCTTGGGTTGTGGGAGATTTGGTAGAAAGAAGGCAGCTGAAATCCAAATCAGTCTGGGAGAGAGCGTCGGCGTGCGCTGCAGCGTCTCGTGAATCTTGGTTCCTGACCAGAGTTATGGTGACTAAGGCTGTGTGCATGCTGAAGGGCGACGGCCCGGTGCTGGGCACCATCTACTTCGAGCAGAAGGGAAAGGGGCCAGTCGTGGTCTCTGGATCCATCACAGGATTGATTGAAGGCGACCACGGATTCCATGTCCATCAGTTTGGAGATAATACACAAGGCTGTACCAATGCAGGGCCTCACTTTAATCCTCTCTCCAAAACACATGGTGGGCCAAAGGACCAGGAAAGGCATGCTGGAGACCTGGGCAATGTGACTGCTGGTGAAGATGGTGTGGCTCACGTGTCTATTGAAGATTCCATTGATCTCACTCTCAGGAGACCATTCCATCATTGGGCGCACAATGATGGTCCATGAAAAAGCCGATGACTTGGGCAGAGGTGGAAATGACAAAAGTAAAAAGACAGGAAATGCTGGAAGTCGTCTGGCTTGTGGTGTAATCGGGATCACCCAATAAACATTCCCTAGGACAAGGTCTGAGTCCTAGTAACTCATCTGTTACCGCCCTAGTTGTAGAAACTTAACCTGACAAACATTAAACACTGTAACCATGAAAAAAGAAAGTCTGGGAGAGGCGTAGAGTAATGGAGGAGGGGTTGGTCAGAGGATGGTTGTACCTAGAGGGTCTGTGAGCCAGAAGCAGCTTACTGGGTGCTGAGTCTACATGATTGGAACAAGTGTTTTTCTTTCCCTGTGAGGGGATGGAATGTACACTGGATGTGGGAGGAAGAGGGGTAAAGGAGAATGTAGATGAAATTTTCACATAACTTGGAGAAGAGCAACATGGTGGTGATGTGTTAGGTAAGTAAGAAAGTTAATTTAAAATCCATGGGATTGGGATTATTAACTAGAATGGTGTGGAGAAGGGCAAGGAGAAGCACATGTATGAAGTTAGAATTTGGAGAGGTGAACTAAATAGAGTGGAAAACGCTATATGCTAGTAGTATCTGGTTCCAGTTCCTCTTATTGATCTCTCCCTTGTCCCCCGCCACTTCGGAACCAAATTCTTAATAGGAATGAAAACAGGACAGGAATGTAAGGGTTAAAACATTTATTTGAAACCAAACATGGAAGTAAAGGGGAGAGTAAGAAGTGGAGGTAAGAAGTATTAACAAAAGTTGATACCATTTCTCATGACCCAGTTGCCTTCCAGTACCTCTCCTCAAACACTTTAAGAGCAAGGTATAAGTTTGGGATTTAAAGAATAAAGATGGCTATGAAAGAAAAAAGTTGATTTTAAGTACCTACGATATGCCAGGAATTGGGATTCAAAGTGAACAAGATAGGCATGGCCTGTGATTTACTGGGTCATGCATTCCAAAAGGGAAACAGGCAATAAACAAATGAATAAAGATACTTTCAGATAAGTGCTCTGAAGGAATAAGCAAGGTGATCTGATAGAGATGACTGTTGGGAAAACAGTGGGGCAAGGCCCATTGGAGGGGACATTTGAGTTGAGACGTGAGGAGAAGGTGCTTGTGCCAAGAGCTGAGTGGTGAGCAATCCAGGCAGAGGGTACAGAACACTCCATAAGAGCCTCAGTTGGGAGAAGACTTAACATGTTTGGGAAACACGGGAGAGTTTGTGGCTAGAGCTTCAGAATCAAGAAGAATGGTATGAGAGGTAGTGAGAGAGGAAGGCAGGGCCATGTCATGCTGGGCCTTTCAGGCTGCAAAGAGGAGTTTGGATTTTATTCTAGGTGCAGTAGGAAGCACTGAAGAGTGTTAACAGGGTCAGAAGTGACCTTACATTTTTTAAAGATCTGGATTCTGTGTAGACAGAATAGATTAGAGAGGGTCCAGCAGCAGAAATGATGCAGGGCAGCCAGTTAAGAGGTGATGACAGTAGTCCAGTCCTGACAGGATAGTGTCGTGACCAGGCTGGAGGGTACCAAGGGAAAGCAGAAGGCCAATGCAAGGGGTTTTTTTAAGGTAAAACTGACCGGACGTGGAGATGCATGGATTAGTGGGGAGAGGAAATGGCAGTAGTGCTGAGATCGCTGGAGCTTTCTAAATTAGAAGCTGACATTCTCATTCACAAGAAATGTTCACCACTTTTAGCACTTTTGATGTGTTAAGCTCTATGCTAGGTGCTTCTATATAATGATCCGAATCACTTGAGACCAAGTAATTGAGACCAAATTCTATTCATTTTCTTTTTTTTTTTACATTGCCCCTAACAGTATTTCTCTTCTGTTTCCTTATGTCATGCACGTCCTTTTCTAATGCCAACCTCATTAGAAAAGGGTTGAAAAGTTCAGCTTAGGCAGGAATGTGTAGTGACAGATGATGGGGTCTGTTCTCAGGTCCTAGATTCTGGGAAGGATTTAAAAGTGCTCCTCGAGGAGACAACCCCTTTGGGAGAAGCCAACGAATCACTGAGATGCCACCTGAAACAGGGGGTTCATCCAGAGGAATGGACTTTGAAGGAGTCACCGAGTTCTCACCAAAGACCGCAGGAACAATCGGGAGGTAAGCAGAAGCCTTCACCCTCACCCAAGGCAGAGGAGGAACAATCATCTGTGGGAAGTACAGTCTAAGTTTCAGTCTGCCCCTGGGTTCCAGATTAAATGCCTTTGTAATACAAGGACTATTCAGAAAGTATGCAGCCATGTAATTTGAAAAATAGAAGCATTTATGGCTGGATTTTTTCCAGTCAGCCCTTGTATATTCACAAAACAAGATTTCAAGTTAATTGATGGTAATAGCACATAAATAGAGTGGAGATCCTTTATGTGTTAGCCCAATTATTTTTTATTACAATTTAATTCTATTACTTTTGAACTATTTGTATTAAAGTAGACGTGTTTACCCTCACCTTCTGCGTAGCAGTTCTTCATGCACTGAAGTCATTAAAATCCTTGCTCCACCCATCTTAATCTCTTCCAGAATACATTTCAACTATGATGTTTGCCACTCTTACAAAGCTTTTTTGTTTTGTTTTGTTTTTACTTGTCTCATTGTTTTAGACTAAAAAATTGAAGAAAAATATTTCTAATTTAGGTGAAATTTATATAACATAAAATTAGCCATTCTCAAGTCCAGTGGTATTTGGTACATTCAAAATGTTGTACAATCACAACCTCTATCTATTAACAGTTCCAAAATAATTTATTCCCCTGTGCCCATTAAGCAGTTGCTCCTTGTTCTCTATGGATTTGCATATTCTGGACATTTCTTGGAAATGGAATCCTATAATATGTGACCTTTTGTGTCTGCCCTCTTTCATTTAGCATGCTTCAAACATGTATCACTACTTAATTCCCTTTTTTATGGCTGATTAATATTTCATTGCATGGACAAACCAAGGATCTATCTTTGTAAGTCTCTTTCTATGAAGCACTTTGGCTCCTTACATTTCTAGATAGTCTAAAGGTTATTCCTGCCCTTTTGCTTATTTGAAAGCTGCCATTACAGGTTGTTAAATAAGTTTAAAAACCCAGCTCACCATTATATAACTCAAATCCTGAAGGAAAACATGGTATCTTTATGCTGTGTAAATTGGCAAGCTTCTGTTGATGAAGTGGAAAATAGTCTTAAAGAGGTTAATTTGCTTTTCTATTTTTCAAGCAATGTAAATCCTCTATCTTTTTACCACCTAGTATTTATTTCCTTTTGGTCCTTGAGAACATCTGTGTTGTCTGAGTCTTTGGGGTCTGTGAGTAAAGTGGGGCAGGACTCACTGTGTTCCAGTTTGCTTCTTTCATTCATCATGCCCATGGCTGCTCAGATCCCAAGTGTTGTAACCTCTCCAGGGTCACAGACCTCTGAATAGCCTCTGAAGATCCATTAATAGGTCATCAATGTGAACCATTTTCTTTGTAGAATTCTTTTTTTTTTAACTGTACTGGGGGCCTCACCGCATTTGGGAATACACCTCAGTTCAGCATGTGGGTCCGCCTGGGCTGGAGCCGGGATTCGTTCCTCAGTCCTCTGGGCTTCAAAGTGAGCACTTAACCCGCTGAGCCATCCCGGCTTTCCCATTTTCTAGAATTCTTGAAGGTGGAGATCTGGGAAGCAATATATTATTTTGATCTGAAAAAAAAAAAAAAAAAAGGTTTGAGTTACTGTGGTATTTTTAAGAGTATATGGTTATCTTTGGGTGGTAGATATATGAGAGATTACCCCCCCTCCCATTATTTTTCTTTCTATAATATGCATATGTTTCTGTGGAATGAAAAAACAAACATTTTTTTTTTAATTGTTAAATTTATTGGGGTGACATTGGTTGGTAACAATTACATAGGTTCCAGGTGTACAATTCTATATTACGTTGTCTATGCATTGCATTATGTGCTCACCACCCAGAGTCAGCTCTCTTTCCATCACCACATATTTGATGCCCCCTCCCTACTCCCCTCCAACTCTCACCCCCACCTTCCTCTTTACCCTCAGGTAACTACTAAACTATTGACTGTGTCCATGAGTTTTTGTTTCTTTGTTACTTTTCAGTTTTATATTCCACCTGAGTTAGATCATGTTTCTTGATTCTTTCAGCCTGACTTCTTTCACTTAATAAGATGGTTTCAAGGTCCATCCATGTTGTCACAAATGGCCGTATTTCATCTTTTCACGAACTTTGTTTTGTTTGTTTGTTTGTTTTTACAAACTTTTTTTTTTAAGCTATTATGCCAGGAATCTGGTACTCTCTATAGAGAGAGGCCATTGGCCATGGCAGTTGTCCTCAAACTTAAGTGTGCATCAGACTTATCTGGGGGCATATTAAAACAGATTCCCAGGCATCATCCCTAGAGTTTCTGAGTTGGGGCCAGAGAATATGGATTGTGACAGGTTCCCAGGTGCTGATGATGGCCCAAGGACCCCACTCAGAACATCTGCTCTGTATGTCTGTTATGTGGAAGCCACCGTCTAACAGTGGCTGTTTCTCCCCCAGTCTGGCTTACCCCAGAGGCTGCCAGGAACCATCATCTCCAAAAGATAGGTCTTCAAGACCATGATACAGGTGCTGTGCTCTGGACTGCTGAGACCCAGGTAAGCTGTGGTTGATGCCTTTTGTCTCTTGAAGTTCCCATTTCACCTCACACTCACTGTCACTCTGAAAATCATTTTTTTCCCCCAGAGATACGGTATTAGGAAGATGCATGTGGTTCAGTGAGCTTGTCTTGGATTATTTTCTTATTTTGTTCACATGACTGCTTACCCAATTTGATCCTTCCCTAGGAGATCTGACCTCCCTTGCCTTTCTTGGCCCCTAACCTGATGACTGTGGTCCTATCTTTGCACTGCCCCAGGCTAGAGTGGTGCTACAGTCACTCCTCACTTAATGACATACCTGTTTAATGACTGCTTGAACTTACAGTTAGTCCCCCAGTTCAGGGAATCCCCTTTCTCAGTCTATGTGAGTCTCAGGAATCCCCTTTCTCAATCTTTGTTTAATTACCGCAGTCAGTTAGTATTGACTACACAAAGCATTTGCAGTCACACAGACTACATATTTCATTTATAAATTTGTACCTTATTATGCATCTGTAGTACAAGATGTCAGCAAAAAGGAAGAATATTACTTCACCTGGAGGAAGCACCAAGATTCGAAGGAAGGCTATCGATCTTGAGATGAAAATGAAGATCATAAATGCATATGAAGCTGGTAAAAAAGTTAAAGAGATAGCACATGATTTGGAGTTGGCGCATTCTACCATTTCGACGATCTTAAAAGATAAAGATAGAGTTAAAGAGGCAGTAAAAGCATCAGTAGGATTTAAAGCCATAATAACTAGGCAGAGAAAAGGCCTTATCCATGAAATGGAAAAATTATTGGCGATCTGGTTTGACGACCAGATACGAAAAAGAATGCCAATGAGCCTTTTATTAATTCAAGCCAAGGCACGCAGTATTTTCGAAACATTGAAGGCTCGTGAAGGGGAAGACTCAACAGAAACATTTACAGCGAGCCATGGATGGTTTCAACGGTTTCGTCGAAGATTCAACCTGCATAATCGGAGTATCAGCAGTGAGGTGGCAAGAACAGACGTAGAAGCAGCAGAAAAATTTGTGGATCAACTCGATAAAATTATTGAGGAAGGCAGCTACTGCCCTGAACAGATCTTCAATGTGGATGAAACTGGGCTTTTTTGGAAAAAAATGCCTGAAAAGTCCTACATAAACAAAGAAGCTAAAACAATGCCAGATTTCAAGGCTTTTAAAGAGAGGATCATGTTGTTGTTGGGAGGAAATGTTGCTGGGTTCAAGTTAAAACCTTTCCTCATCTATCACTCTGAGAACCCACATGCTTTGAAGCAGGTTAATAAGCACACCCTGCCTGTTTACTATCGTTCAAATAGCAAGGCATGGATGACGCATGCTTTATTTGAAGATTGGTTCGTCAATTGTTTCATACCCTCAGTTAAGCATTATTGTCTGGAAAAGGGCGTTCCCTTTAAAATTATCCTCCTGCTTGATAATGCTCCAGGCCACCCCCAGCATCTTGATGATCTACACCCAAATATAAAAGTAGTGTATCTGCCTAAAAACACAGCTGCTATCCTACAGCCAATGGATCAGGGGGCAATAGCTACGTTTAAAGCGTATTATTTGCACACAACTTTTTCCAAAGCTGTAGCAGCAACAGAAAGTGATAAAGTAACACTTCCTGATTTTTGGAAATCATACAACATTTTACACTGCATAAAGAACATTGAATTGGCTTGGGAAGAAGTGACAGAAAAATGTATGCAAGGCATATGGAAAAAATGCCTTAAACGTTTCATGAATAATTTTGAAGTATTTGACAAAGACAAGCATATCGATGTCATACATAAAAAAATTGTGGATCTTGCTAATGTACTTCATTTAGATGTTGAAATGGAAGATATTAAAGAATTAGTAGAATATGTTGAGGGAGAGCTAACTAATGAAGATTTAATAGAGTTAGAAGCCCAACAGCACTTAAAAGAAGAAGAGGAAATAATGGAAGAAGTGCAAAAGAAGTTCACTGTAAAAGGATTAGCTGGTGTGTTCTCAAAATTGAATGTGGCTCTATTAGAACTAGAGGGTATGGATCAGAATGTTGAAAGGTTCGCGAAAGTGGAAAGGCAAATGAATGAACTTTTACGATGTTATCGTGAAATTTATGAAGAACAAAAGAAACTTACAAAGCAGACCACAATAATAGGATTCTTATCGAAAACTATACCCAGGACCCCTTCCCCTAAAAGTACTTCCATTTTATCACAATCATCTTTACCCAGACTCTCCACAGCTCCTGATGATAACTCTAATGATTACACTGATGATCTTGAACCACTACCATACTTGGAAGGATTTAATGACTAAAATATTCATTTAAATGTCTTTTTTATGAATGAACTTTAATTTTTGATACATTTTTATAAGTTTTGCTGATTGTAAGAGATGCAAATTAAAACAGTTATCAAGTTGGAATTTCCTTTAGACCTTTTCATTTTCAGAATAAATAACAATTATGCCAGATTTATATTATTTTGTTAATGGTATGTCTTCTCACTTTCTGATGCTTATCTAATGTATGCTTTCTGTATGGATAGAATTAACATTATTCTAGTGTGGTGTTGTATGATATCTATTGAACAATACATACCCTATGGTGCCACACCACCACAAAACATCTGTTTTTAAGCTCCTCACTTTTTGACCAGTTCACTTAACAACCTCATCATAGGAATGGATCTTGGTCGTTAAGTGAAGAACTGCCTGTATTTTATCAGTAGCCACAGACCCTGGAGTTACAGATGCCAATCACCTTTGTAGACAGAGCTGCATTCCTCTGTCAGGAAGGATGGACTCACTTTGGACCTCCATAGAGGGCCCTATTCAGGAATGTTACGTAGAAGAATGACAGAAATGTCTCACTAGGTAGGGGTCTTTATTCCCTCTAGGTTCAGAGTGGGTGTGTTCAGTTCAGAGAAAGAGAATGCAAAAGAACCCGAGAAGGAAGGAGACAGACACAAGCAGAGGGGACCCTGTTAGATAGAGGGAAAGAAGGAAATAAACAGGAAAATACTGAGAATAGGCGAGAAAAAGAAAAGAAGATACAGAGAAAGGAAGACCTAGATATACACAGAGAAAGGAAGGCATAGGGAAACAGACTAAAAGAAAAGGAAAGCAAGGGAGTCAGAAGGCTTAGGACAAGTATGGATATAGGTGTGACAGTGAGCAAGAATAAGGGAGGGGGCGTGAGATTGAAAGCAGTGGATAGAAAGTGTGGGGAAGTCACGGGCAAGAAGGGGAGGGGAGAGAGACAACAAGAGAAACACAGAGCAGGAGACAGCAGCCAGTGAATCATGGACTATGCTGGACAGGTGAGAAATGAGTGAAAATGTGCTCAAACACACAGCTGAGATTAAAAAAAAAACCGAACTGTGATAGTCCACATCTATTTCCAGGCCCTTCAGAGGCACCAAATGCCCCTTTTCAATCTCAGAACTGAGCTCTTGCCTTTCTCAAATCAGTTCTACCTCATCTGGGCTGAACTTGGTTTGACACTTTAGAGAAGCCACCTCCCTGACCATCATATTCAGAGACAGATGCTCTGCAGCTGGCTTGGGCCTTCATGTCTCCTCCCTGCTTCTTCACATGCATGGTTTCCCATTCATGGTCCCAGTGTCATTTCTGTGCTGGAACATAGGAAACACAGAGACCCCAGACATTAACTGCTGCAGAGCGAAGAAAAGTTCTAAGAGTTCCACAAGTGAGAGTGGAGTGGAAGCCCATGAGACACCAGTAAGAGTGGAGGAAATAAATCAAAGATGATGAAAAACAGCCAGACACCCAGCAAAGTTATCCTTTAGATATGAAGGAGGAATAAAGACCTTTTCAGACATACAAAAACTGAAGGAATTCTCCAGCACAAGGCCAGCATTTAAAGAAATACTGAAGGAGGTGATTGGACCTGAAACAAAAAGTTAAAGTAAATAGGGATAAACTAGAAAAACAGCCAGACTTAGTGGATAGGAAAGTGGCAGGCGCACCCTTGGCGGCAGATGAGACCAGGACTTTCCTGTCTTCTCAGTGAACCTTGGTTTTATAAGAAACTCCAGGTGTTCCAGCAGAACAATCAGCTATACGGGGAAATCACTGAGCTCTTGTGGTGTGAACAGTGCTTCCATCAGACTGGAGAGCAGAGTCAAACCAAGTTCAGAAGCTTCCATGTCAGTTGCTGTGGAGAGAGGTAAGACTGCAACCCAGGGCCCTGTACCTTTAAGAAAGAGATGGAAGCTCTGCTGATCTCACAGGGCTCCTCTAGTTCTCAGAGCTCAGCAGACAGGATTGTAGAGGCCCATAGAAACAAAGATATGGGGTACAAGGACACAGTGGAAGACTCAGCTACAAATCTGACAGCAAGCAGGCAGTCCAGGAAAATGGGAGCCCTGACACCTACAGCTTGCTCAGGAGTCACTTGGGTGAGGGTCTCTCTGCATATGTGTCCTGGTACTGGTCAAACAGCTCTTCCACACTGGGCCTTGTCTTTCAGCTATAAGTTGAAGCTGGTTCCTGTTCCCTCACTTTCAAGGGTATGTTGGGATAAAAGCTATAGTGGATACCCAACATAAAGCCATTCATTTGGCCACATGCAGGTTACATAGAGGGGAAAGTAGTACCTGAACCCTTATATTGTCTGGTACTCCAGGATATTTTGTTTTGAGTTGTGAAATTGAAAAGCCAAAGACAGGTATGTTTCTGTCACCAAAGTAGTGAGTTATCTGAGAAGATGTTATGTCTAGATTTTGTCCATAGAACATGGAAGAATGAAGGTGATGCTGCCCTGGGGATTGAGTATTCTCTGTGGAAAGTGGGTGATGTTCTAACAGGTGCTGCTGTGTGAATTCAAAAGGTCATTAGTCTAGGAATCAGGTTCCATTGCAGCTACAGGGTAATGGAGCAGAATGAGAGTAATCAGGAGTGTGAGGGCAGAAGGCGGATTGCATTTTTTGTTTTGTTCATTGAGAAAATGACATTTGAACAAAGACTTGGAAGGAGGAATGAGCCATGTAGCTCTCTGGGGGACGAGTGTTAACAGATAGAGGGAATAGCCAGTGCAGAGACTCTGAGGCTGAAGCAAGGCTGGGTAAGAAGCCCAGTGTGATCGACTGCAGAGTGAGGATGAGAGTAACAGACGAGATTCATGGGCCAGATCATGTAGGGCAGTAGTATTACAAGTGACATGAATTGAAATCAAGAGTAAGCATTTAAAAATGTTTATAGCACTTTAACATTGATACACTATCCAACTGCATTTTTATTGTATTTTAAAAAAGAAAACCTAGTTTTTCACAGATAACTTGAGAATCACTAAGATTGGGCGTTGAGGGCCTACATAAAGGACTTTGACTTTCTGAGTTATTAGGGGTAGCCTTGCAGGGTTCTGAGCAGAGGAGTAGTTTGAAATGATCAGTTTAGGCCACCAAACATGGTGGAATAGATAAACACTGTGCCTGCTTCCTTCCATTAACATGAAGATTACAACTAAATTATAGAACAATCAACCTGGAGAACCACCTGAAGTCTAGCTGAACAGAATTTTTATAACTAAGAATATAAAGAAGCTACTTAGAGACTGGCATGTGTGGAGATAGGAGGCAGGGTGGGGGGAAGAGGTCACAAAACATGCTGACCCCAAACCTGTGTGTGGCTGTTGAGAGTCAGGAGGGCTCTCTCAGCCGTGGAGGTTCCCCTAGATGGGTGAGGGACCCTAGCGCCACACAGGCTTCCCAGCCCAGAGTACTGGTGCTGAGAAAAGGAGCCCACCAAAACATCTGGCTGTGAAAAACAGTGGAGATTCCAACTGTCCAGGTGGGACGGAAGGCTGCAGAAAACCCAGATACATTTTTTGTTTTAGATTTTATTTATTTATTTATTTATTTATTTATTTATTTATTTATTTAAAGTGGATAATGAATTGTTGTTTTTTAAGATTTTATTTCATTGTTTCTGACAGAGAGACAGAGATAGAGAAGGAGGAGGGCCCAGAGCAGTCTTGACAGTTGTACATCATCAATTTTTGACATGATTTCATTCCACACAGGTGTGAGGGGGCTGTGCAGGGCAGAAACTGAGCTGGGGGCCTCCGCATGGGAAGAACACCCCAGTTTAGCATATGGGTCTGCACAGGCTGGGGCTGGAATTCGATCCTCGGTCACTGGGGCTGCAAAGTGAGTGCTTAACCCACTGAGCCATCCGGCTTCTCTAATAATTTATTGTTTGAGAGAAGATGAGAGAGAAGAGACAGAGAAAGGGGAGGGCTCAGAGCAGTCTCCATAGTTGTACATCATTAGTTGTGACATGGGTTCATTCCACACGGGTGGATGTGGAGCTGCACAGGGCAGGATCTGAACTGGGGGCCTCCCGCATAGGAGGCATGAACTTTCAAAACTGCCATCCTGATGGTTACCCGTTGTGGTGCAGTTCAGCATATGGGTTTGCATGGGCTGGGGCCAGGAATCAAACCCCAGACCTCACGATTGTGAGAGAAGCACTCAACCACTGAACTATCCCAGATTCCCTCCAGACACCCTCTTAAAAAGCCTGTCCACAGACTTCCCTCGCTCACAGGCAGTAACCCAGGGCACCGGTTGAGGGATGGTGACTTGAGGGGTGTCAGAGGCATATGGAGGTCAGTCTGAAATGTGTGGCTTTAGGGTGAAGGCTGCAGGAGAGTTGTCATTTTTCCTATGTGGAGTCCTCCTGCTATGCAGCTTGCATGTGAGCACCATCTTTCCTGTGTTGAGCTCTCTCCCACCCTTGGCCAAATCTGAATCTGAATTGCTCTGGTGAGCTCTGCTTGTTCCACCCTGGTGACTCACTGAGACCCTGTCACACTCAACTCTGTACTACTCCAGGCTCTAACAGCAGCTGAATCTTAGGAGCCAGCAGTTGTTAGCAGGCTTCATTGTGTCCTAGTTTTTTGTTTTGTTTTGTTCTAAGATTTATTTTATTGTTTTTAACAGAGACAGAGAGAGAGGGAAGGACCCAGAGAAGGCTCCATGGTTGTACATCATCTGTTTTCCACATGGTTTTGTTCCACACAGGTGGGCAGGGGGCTGCACAGGGTGGGAACTGAGCTGGGGGCCTCCTGCATGGGAGGCATGCCCCCTTGAGCCAGGGGCTGAATCGGGCAGGTGAACCGAACTAAGGGTCTCCCGCATGGGAAGCACATCCCACTTCAGCATATGGGTTCACACGTGCCGGGGCAAGGATTCGATTCTTGGTCCTTGGAGCTACAAAGTGAGCACTTAACCTGCTGAGCCCTCCTGGCATCCTGTGTCCTAATTTTTTGTGGAGCTAACCCAGGTTCGGTACTTGTGGCATCCACTTTCAATCCACAGTATGACCTCTCCCACAGGCCTCCAGGTTTAGCACAGGCAGCAAACAACCCCAGATCACTTTGTAGCACCTACCAGGTAGTCCCTAGACAGTCACAGACAGTGATAACCTGGGTTTGCACTGAAGCACCTCCCAAGAGGCCCCAGAACCAACATGCCTGGAGGTTGGCTTCAGACCACTGCACAGCATAGCACTGCCCAATTGCCCCCATAAGCAGCACACACAAAGGGCAGTCTCAACAGGCACCAGAGCCTGCTGGGGAGAATCTCACTCCATGTGGTAAGCCTACCCCCACCCCCCAGCAGCCAGTAAGCTGCAGATGAGGCCTGACTCCAGAGTCAATCAGCCTGAGGGCCAACCCCACCCACTGATGTGTCAGTCAAGGCTCAAATATAATAGGAGGGCACATACAACCCACGCAAGGGACATTCCTGGAGCACCCAAAGCAGGTAAACAGGGAGACTGTACCAGGGCCCCACAGGGCACCTACTACACAAGGCCACCTGGCCAAGACTGGAAGATATAGCATATCTACCTAACACATAGAAACAAACACAGAGGCAGCCAAAATGAGGAAACAAAGAACTATGTCCCAAATAAAAGAACAGGAGGAAAAACTCCAGTAAAATAACAAAGGCAAACAACCTACCAGATATAGAGTTCAAAACAACGGTTATAAGGATACTCAAGGAACTTAGAGCTTTAGCAAAGAGATAGCAAGAACAAAGGACATAGAAACCATAAAAAAGAATGAGTCAGAAGTGAAGAACAGAAATGAAGAATGCACTAGAAGGCTCAACAGCAGATTAGATGAAACAGGATCAAATCAGCAAGTTAGAAGACAGAGTAGTAGAAAATATCCAACAGAACAAAATGAAAAAGAACCCCAACACAAAAACCCAAACAAACAAACAAACAAAAACCCAATGAGAATAATTTAAGAAACCTCTAGGACAACATCAAGTATAATAACATTTGCATCATAGGAATACCAGAAAAAGAAGAAAGAGAGCAAGAGATCAAGAACCTATTTGAACAAATAATGACTGGAAGCTTTCCTAACCTGGCAAAGGAAATAGACATATAAGTCTAGGAAGCACAGAGAGTCCTAAACAAGATGAATCCAAACAGGCCCACACCAAGACACATTATAGTTAAAATGGCAAAGGTTAAAGACAAAGAAAATCCTAAAAGCAGCAAAAGAAAGGCAACTAGTAACTTATAAAGGAATTCACATAAGATTGTCAGCTGATTTATCAACAGAAATTTTGCAGGCCAGAAGGGAGTGGCAGGAAATAGTCAATGTGATGAAAAGCAAGGAGCTACAAACATAGGTACTCTACTCAGCAAAGCTAGCATTTAAAATCAAAGAACAGATAAAGAGCTTCCCAGACAAGAAAAAGCTAAAGGAGTTCATCACCATTAATCCCATATTACAGGGAATCTTAGAGGGACTTCTTTAAGATGAAAAAAAAAAGAAATCAAATTATTAATAATATAGGTTACCAGGATAGCTCAACAAGTTGAGTGTTTACCTTGCAATCAAGAGGTCTGGGAATCAAATCCCAGCCCTGGCCCGTGCAAACCCATATGCAGAACTGCAATGCAACTGATAACCACCAGGATGACGAAAAAGGTTCTTGCTTCCCATGTAGGAGGCCCTTGGTTTGGTTCCTGTCCTGTGTGGCCCCACATCCACCAGTGTGGAATGAAACTATGTCACAACTAATGATGTACAACTATGGAGACTGCTTTGGGCCCTCCCCCCTTCTCTCTCTCTCACACACACCTCTCAAACAATAAAATAAGTCTTTTTTTAATTATGAATAATAAAATGGCAATAGCTACATATCTACCAACAATTACTTTCAATCTAAATGGATGAAATATTCCAATGAAAAGACATAGGAGGACTGAATGGATTAGAAAACAAAACTCTTACATATTGCTGCCTTCAAGAGACTCCAGATTGAAAGGCACACACAGACTGAAAGTAAAGAGATGGAAAAAGTTATTTCATGAAAATGGAAACAAACAAGCAAAAAGTTGGGGTAGCAATAATTATACCAGACAAAATGAACTTTAAAACAAAGGTTATATCAAGAGACAAAGAATAATCCAGTAATCTCACTTCTGGGTATTTATCCAAAGAGTCCCAAAACACTACTTTGATGGGACATGTGCATCCATATGTTCATCACAGTATTATTTTTTTAAGGATTTATTTTATTGTTTGAGAGAAGTTGAGAGAGACAGAGAGAGAGAGAGAATGAGGGAGGGCCCAAAGCAGTCTCCATAGTTGTACATCATTAATTGTGACATGGTTTCATTCCACACAGGTGGATATGGGGCCATGTGGGGTGGGAACCAAACTGGGGGCCTCCCGTATGGGAGGTGAGAACCTGCAGCACCATCCTGGTAGCTACCAGTTGCACTGCAGTTCAGTATATGGGTTTGCACAGGCTGGGGCCAGGATTTGATCCCCGGACCTCGACCTCGAGGTTGCAAGGCAAGTGCTCAATCTGCTGAGCTATCCCAGCATCCTCTCATTGCAGCATTATTTACAATAGTCAAGATGTGGAGGCAGCCTGGGTGTCCATTGATGGATGAATGAATAAAGAGGAGGTGGTACACATATGCAATGGAATATTGCTCAGCCATGGAAGGGAATGGATTCTGTGGCAGCATGGACAGACCTGAAGGGTATTGTGCTGAGTAATGTATGTCAACAAAGAAAGACAGATGCAATATTAATTTCATGTATAGTGGAATCTAAAGAAGAAAATAAAAGAGAAGCACACTTGTAGATAAAGAACATTTTGATAGTTGCCAATATGGGGGGGGGGCAGTTGAGAGGGTGGGTGAAAAATGGGAAGGGATTAAGAAGTACAAATTGGCCATTACAAAGTTGTCATGGGGATATAAGGTATAACACAAGAAATATAGTCAATATTGTAATAACTACATATGGTATCAGATGGGTACTAGATTTATTGGAGTGATAGATGGGAGGGGGGTTGGGGAACAGTAAAACAAGTGAAGAGATTAAGAAGTACAAATTGGGTGATGCTGGGATGGCTCAGGAGGTTGAGCACTGGCTTTGCAGCCCCAGGGACCAAGGCTCAAATCCCATCCTCAGCCCATGTGGACACAAATGCTAAACTGGAGTGTGTTTCCCATGCAGGAAGGCCCCCAGTTTGGTTCTCGCCCCCCAGTTTGGCCCCTAGTGGGAGGCCCCCAGCCAAACTCTGCCCTATGCGGCCTCTGCCCACTTGTGTGGATCAAAACCATGTCAAAAACTGATGACATACAACTATGGAGACTGCTCTGAGCCCTCCTCCTTCTCTCTGTCTCTCTGTCTCTGTCTCTGTCAAAAACAATAAAATAAATCTTTTTTTAAAAAGCTTTATAAAAACAGAAGTAGAACCAGGGCAAAAAAGATGGCAGCATGAGAGGAGAACCCCAATACCTACCTGGGAAGGGACTTTTGAACAAAGGGGAATCCACAGGGGAAACCCTGAGAAACACCCTCAACTAAGAGAACCATGCAACGCAGAACAGCACCCAAAAGTTAAGAGGAAAAAGGGGTGAGTGGAAGAGGGAAGGGAAGGAGCAGTACAGGGACAGGGATGAGGATGCGGAACGTGACCCAGGGCTGGCAGAAAAAAAAGGGGGATTGGAGGACTACGGTCAAAGTGGAGCTAGATCATTGGCAGGCTAGAAGCCGAGACCTGAGGAGAGTGGAAGCCCCATGAGACTGTAGACAATTTAATATCTGAACTCAAGGGGCGGCACCCATACCCCACTCAGATCATGGTGCCTGAGGTGGAATAGGGACCACGGAGCAGGGGCCACTGAACTTCCTGGGTGGTGAGAGAGCAAGGCACCAGCCCGCCAGCTGCAGCTCGGCACACCTGGACACTGATTTACAGAGGCGACACAGCTGAGCTAACAGAATTGGCTGTTAGGGAGCAGATTTTCAAGCCAGGGCTCTTGAAGTGAAAACAGCAGCTCAAGCAGAGTGGAGGATTGGGAGCAACCCAGTGCAGGCCCAGTCACTGGCTTAAACCACACAGCTGTGCTGAATAGAGAGAGACTCAAAGTGAAAGCAGCCAAGCAGAGGGGAGAAAGACCCCAGCTGTGCACCTCCTCCCACACTGACCCACCAGCCCCCCTGCTGACAGAGAAATCTGCTATTGTGTCTCAGGCCCACCCCAGCTACTGCTCACACTCCCCCATCCCCGCCCACACCTTCACTGCTCTGCCTTCTAACAGCTAAGCCAGCAACCTGAAAAGCAACCCCAGGACACAGAAACTGACTGCTTCCCTCAACCCTCTCCCAAAAACTCATCCCCCATCAACTGAGCCCTTACTGCAACCTGCTACACAGCAGAGACATACCAGGATGCAGTCAGACCACAGCCCACCTCACTCTCCCAAAGAGGGGGAGCATTGAGCCTAAGTTGGAACAAAAAAGAAGGAAAAAAATAAAGCCCATCTTATAGAAAACCCCCCAGAGGGAAAACACTCATACCTAAAGCGAAAAAAACACACATCAAATACAATGCACAACTCAGAATCTAAAGCCCCTCCAAAAGAACATGGAAAATCTTTAGAAAATGAGCTTACACACTTGGAAACAAATAATCTAAGTGAAACAGAATTCAGGGCTGCAATACTTAAGATACTCACAGAGCTCAGTAAATGCTGGCAAAGTGCCCAGACACGGTTAAATGACCTCAACAAGAAATTTTCTGAGCAAAATGAGTACTTTACCAACAAAATTGAGAAGTTAGAGCAGAACCAAAAGGAACTCCTCAAAATGAAAGGCACAATGGGAGAGCTGAGAAAAGAATTAACCACCATAGGAAACAAGGCTGACCAGCTGGAGGAAAGAATTAGTGAAATCGAAGATAGAAACATGGAAATTTCACAGATGGAAGAAGAAAGGGATATGAGAATTAAGATAAATGAAAGAGCCCTACAAGAACTCTCTGACTCCATCAGAAAGATCAATATTAGAATAATAGGGGTACCAGAAGGAAGTAAGATGGAATCTTCTCAGAGTCTACTAAAGCAAATAGTGGATGAGAATTTTCCTAACTTAGGAACAAACTAGAAACCCAAATTCAAAAGGAAAACAGGAGCTCTAGGTACCTAGACCCCGGCAGATCTTCTCCAAGGCACATTGTTCTGAAGATGACAAAAACCAAAGACAAATAAAGACAAAATAAAGAAACCTCAAGGCTGCCAGGGGAAAAAATATATAACTTTCAAAGGAAAACCTATCAGGCTGTCATCAGACTTCTCAGCAGAAACTCTGCAAGCCAGGAGGGAGTGGAGCCCAATCTTCAAAATATTAAAAGAGAGAAATTTTCAGCCAAGAATTAACTATCCAGCAAAATTAACCTTCAGATATAAACGAGGAGCTAAGACCTTTTCAGATATACAGAAGCTGAGGGAATTCTCCAGCTCAAAACCGGCACTCCAAGAAATACTCAAGGAGGTTATTCAGCCTGAATCAGGAAATCAAAATAAATGGAGAAAAGTTGGGACAACAAAGAAATAAAAAGGAAGGAAGAAATGGATACAGGATATCCTCATATATCAATCATCACCCTAAATATAAATGGACTGAATTCACCAATAAAGAGGCACAGGGTAGCAGACTGGATTAAAAAACAAAATCCAACCATATGCTGCCTACAAGAGACACACCTCAGCCACAAAGACAAACATAGACTCAGGGTAAAAGGATGGAAAACAATACTCCAGGCAAATGGCAGTCGGAGATAAGCAGGAGTAGCCATACTGATTTCTGATGAAATAGACATCAGGATAAAAAAATAATAAGACATAAAGATGGTCATTTCATTTTGATAAAAGGGTCAATATGTCAAAAAAAACAACATGACACTCATCAATATATATGCCCCCAATCAGGAAGCACCAAAATTTACAAAGCAATTACTAACAGATCTAATAGGAGAACTTGACAAAAATACAATTATAGCAAGGGATCTAAACACCCCCTTGATAACATTGGACAGATCATCCAAGCAGAAAATAAATAAGGAAATTGCAACCTTAAATGATACATTATAGGAAATGGACATAATTGACACTTATAGGACACTCCATCCTGCAACACAGGACTATACATTTTATTCTAGTGCACATGGAACATTTTCAAGGATAGACCATATCCTGGGACTTAAATCCAACCTCAGTAAATTTAAGAACATTCAAATCATACCAAGTGTATTCTCAGACCACAAAGCTTTGAAACTAAAGATCAACTGCAAAAGGAAAGCAGAGAGAATCACATATACATAGAGATTGAACAACATGCTATTAAAAAATGACTGGATCAAAGAGGAAATAAAACAAGAGATTGGAGAATTTGTAGAAACAAATGACAATGAAAACATGATGTACCAAATTTCTGGGACACAGTGAAAGCAGTAATAAGAGGGAAATTTATATCATTACAGGCCTAACTCAAGAAACAAGAAAAACTACAAGTAAACACGCTAACATACCATCTTAAAGAACTAGAAAAAGAAGAACAAAGGATCCCCAAAGCTAGCAGAAGGAAAGAACTAATAAAAATTAAAGCACAGCTTAATGAAATTCAGAACAGAAAAATAATAGATAAAATTAATGCCACAAAGAGCTGGTTCTTTGAAAAAAATCAATAAAATTGACAAACCACTGGCTAGGCTCACCAAAAGGCAAAGAGAAAAATCTCATATTTCCAGAATTCAGGATGAGAGGGGAGACACCACAACTGATACTACAGAAATACAATCATAAGAAATTATTATGAAAGACTCTGTGCCACCAAATTTGACAATCTAGAGAGAAATGGACAAATTTCTAGAAACATATAGTTTACCTAGACTGAACCAAGAAGATTTGAATAACCTCAATAGACCAATCAACAGTACAGAACTTGAAACAACTATCAAAAACCTACCCAAAGGCAAAAGTCCTGGACCAGACGGTTTTACCAATGAGTTTTATCAAGCATTCAAAGAAGAACTAATGCCCATCCTCCTCAGACTACTCCAAAAAATTCAAGAGGAGACAACACTACCCAACTCATTCTATGAAGCTAATATCTCCCTAATACCAAAACCTGGGAAGGACAATACCAAAAAGGATAACTATAGGCCAATCTCCCTGCTGAACACTAATGCAAAAATTCTAAATAAAATTTTAGCTAACAGAATACAACAATGCATTAAAAAGATTATTTGTGACTTGATCATGATTATTCACCATGACCAGGTGGGATTCATCCCAGGGGCACAAGGATGGTTCAACATACGCAAATCAATCAATGTAATCCAGCACATAAACCAAAGAAAAGATATAAACCACGATTATCTCAATTGATGCAGAAAAAGCATTTGACAAGATACAACACCCATTTATGATAAAAACACTGAATAAAATGGGAACTGAAGGAAAGTACCTCAACATAATAAAGGCCATATATGACAAACCCTCAGCAAATGTTATACTGAATGGAGAAAAACTGAAGCCTATTTTCCTAAAATCAGGAACAATACAGGGATGCCCCCTGTCACCACTGCTATTCAACAGAGTTCTGGAAGTTCTAGCCAGAGCAATCAGGCAAGAGAAAGGAATAAAAGATATCAGAATTATGAGAGAAGTTAAACTGTCACTCTTTGCAGATGACATGATCCTGTATATAGAAAACTCTAAAGACTCTATCAGAAATCTATTACAAATAATAAACAAATACAGTAAAGTTGCAGGATACAAAATCAATGTCCAAAAATCAACTGCATTTTTATATGACAACAGTGAAACTTCAGAAAGAGAGATGAGAAGATCCATTCCCTTTGTCATTGCAAACAAAAAAAATAAAATACCTAGGAATAAATCTAACAAAGAATGTGAGAACCAGATCGTGAGAGGGGCAAGATGGCGGCATGAGAGGAGAACCCAGACACCTACCTGGGAAGGGACTTACGAACAAAAAGGAACCCACAGGGGAAACCCTGAGAAGCACCCTCAACTGAGAGAACCACACAACGCAGAACAACACACAAAGGTTAGAGGAAAAAGGGGAGAGCAGGAGAGGGAGGGAGAAGGAGCAGTTTGGGGACAGGAACGG
>PVKE010021982.1:0-25996 GCA_004027555.1 Craseonycteris thonglongyai
AGAAGACAGACGAGAAAAGAGAAAGAGAAGAGAGGTAGGTAGAAAAGGGATGGAGAGAGGGAAGACGAAGTGGGGAGATGAAGCATATCAGGAAAGAGATGTTCTTAAATTGACATAGACATATTTTAAAACTAATAGACAGTCTCCATCTTCATCTTTGTTTTTGGATTGACATTTTCTTGAAGCTCGCTGTCTTATCCCAATCCTGCTACTTATTACTACTTACTCTTAACATCTGTTTTCAGTTTCCTTATGATAAAAAATGGGCATGGTAAAAGGAATCTTAACTCCCAGGAAGGGTGAGAGGATTAAGAGTTAGTGCATGTAAAGAGTTCAAGCACCACCTGGCACACATGTGGGAAGCACTGCATTGGTGTTTATTATCATCATATTATTCGTTGCATGTCGATTGTGAACAGAACACCATCCATGGCTGAACTGAGTTACTAGAAAATTAGCAGTCGACACTTGCATCCTCCAGGGACAAGGGACGTTGCTTTGGAACCAACAGTGTGATGAAATGTTTTAGAGGGTGGCTCTAGTTGAACTAATTACCACCTACACCCATCTGTGCCATTTGGTTCCTTGCCAAAATCTTTCATGTTATTGTGTAGATTTGGGCGAACTCTTTCAGAGGTTTGAGTTAAAATCATTGTCCACAGGCTTAGCTGAAGAGTAACAGCCTCAGAATGTCCTGGGAACTTTTGAAAAATATAAATTCCTAGGTATGCCCCCACCCCCACACACGCCTATGAATATAGATCTTGCATTGTTGTGGACTGCGAAGAAGTGCATTCATGTGCCTATTACTCATCCTCAGACACAGAAATGCAGGGTTTACCTGCTGCAGAATACCCCAGAGACATTAACATGATGTCATTGGAAAGGAAATGACTCCATGTCATGTGTGACTCACAGGGCACTCACTACCTGGCCCGGGTATCCAGAGGCAGCTTCTAGTGAGGACTCTGCAGCCAGCCAGACTTGGTTGAAATTAGGCTGCTCCACTTCACAGCTGTGTGGACTTGGGCAAGTTACTAACCTCTGTCTCAAGACGCCACTTAGGTAGGAGACGTACACTAATCACAGGTCTTATCAGTTGTAAAAATTAAGGACAATAGAGGTAAAAACACTTGAAACACTACCTGGCACATAATATATACTCAATAAATGTTAGTTGTTATTAATAGCAGGAATTATTGTTACTCTAAACCCACAACATAGAGTCTTGAATGTGTGAGCATTAAGGGGGGGAATTTCAGTAATTCATTAAATTAGAAGTCTTTCTTGTATAACTGTTCTTGAAAGTATGCTTTCAAAAATAAATGCACTAACAGGAAAAAAAAATAGCACTTCAGTAGTTCAGGAATTAATCTTTCCAACGCAATGAATATTCTTTTAATTGGGCATGGATTAATGCAACACAAGGAGAGAGAATTGCTTAGCAAATACTAAGCATTTATTAGGGGCAATTCCACAAAGTCCAAAGAAAAATACAAAGAGAAATGTATTTATAGGGATGAAGGCAGAAGCAAAATTTTGTCAGTGTAAATGCAAAGAAATTAATCAACAACCCACTCTGTAGAATTCCATTTCTCTGTGTAGATTTGTATTAAAAACAAAAAACGGAAAGCAAATAATTGTTAACTAAAAGTATACACAGAATCCTACTCATCCCTGCCTAATAGAGTCCAAAGAAACACAGATGCTGTCTCTGTTAATACAGAAAATTCCTAAGTTAATCTCTGCCTAAGTAGTGTGAATCGGAAATCTGGGGTTACTTCTGTTGAGTTTACACTCTGTGAAATGCTCCACCACACCCTCCACACTCAGGCCCATGAATTATTAATGTGTGGCATGGTTGTTAGGGGCAATGCATGGAGTTTTATCCAGATTCTGAAATCCTACATAAAAGTAAATGGTTAAAAATGAAAGAGAAAGAAGAAAGGAGAAAATTACATTGGTTTGGTAAGAGCTGATGCGTTCCTATTACTCCATCAGCATTGATTTTAGAGATCTGAATGACATACAGACGGATGAATAATTCAGATTTCATTTATTAATCCACTGGCCTTCCATATGCCTTCATAAAAATGAAAATAATGTTATTCTGCTGCTTTATCCTCCATAGAATGGAATATGTGTATACAGCTGGATATGCTTTTTTGATGTAATATATGCCAGCACAATGTACATACATATATTTGCATGTCATACGTTCAGAAGAAATGTTGAGATAACCAATTTCAAAAACATGTACAAAGGAGATCCTTTTGCCCCCTACTGGCAGCTGACTATGGTCTGTAAAAAAACAACGCTGATTTATCATGTAACATGGGTTACCTGGCAACTAGAAACTAGACCGTGTAGCAGTACAGTTTTATATCCTCAGTCTGGGATTGACACAAAGGAAATTGGCACCAATGCATCCCTTCGGACTACATCCTAGAAGAGGATGAGTTTTCTCCCATGGCCTCCCATCTCTAAGAATCTAAAGCCATCACATTAAATGTTCTTGCTGTGGAAATAGAAGAGTTGGTGATGCTATTAACCAAAAATGGAGATTCCAGAAAATGGCACACATATTTGTTGGAGATAAAATTAAATGAGATCACTGTTCGAACAGGTTGAGTTTGAGACATCTTTTGGGCACAAATCAGAAAGCATTAGGAAGTTGGAAAATCTGCTGTTATGGGGGGAACATATTAACTGTCCATATTGTCCCAGCCATTCATTTGAAAGTCTCATCTATAATAATATGTGGTATAATCTGTTATTTCCTTTGTTGGTAGGCACTGCCTAACCATCATCTTCGGGTTAGCTCCACTTAGCCAATTTGAATAAACATTTTCTATTCAATTATATACCACAGTATTAAAACTTATCACCCTATGAAAATAGATACTAATTATCAAAGGCATTAGTAATACAAAGTGTCCTGTTAGATTTTCAAAACTAGGTGTGTGAAAAATACATATAAGATTCCTAGTTAAGAGATTTCTTACTTCTAGTACAGTCTTATAAAAGGGCCAAGATTACGTATGATGCTCTTTATAGAGGGGGTGGTACTCTGGTCTTCACTGACTCCCAGTGAGTGGGAGGTACTTATTTACAATGTGGTATGGAGAGTTTAGTACATGTCGCCTACAGTTCTGCAGACCAATGAACTATTAATTAGGAGGCTGAGCTAATATGTTAGTGATAGTAAACGAAAAGATTATGACTTAGAAGTAACCACACTCCCAGAATTTGTTGAAACCATGGATCCATGAGTTGTTTTCTGAGGGGTAGACATGGCCTGCATACATAGCAGAGAGCCTGGTGGTAGATCTGTCATAAACTATCCACAGGGCACTTCAATGAAAAAAACAGATGCCTATCAGATCCCAAGGCGGTGAGGAAGGAGTAAGCAAGAAGCAGAGATGATTTTTATCACCCTCAAAAGGACAATGTAGGCAATAATTCTCAGAAGAAAAAGATTATGCCTGTGGGATACACCGACTCCAAAATGTGTCGAAACTAGATCGTTACAACTGTACCAGTCAGGTAACTATGTTCCCACTCTCTTTACCTTGTGACCCTCCCAGCTTTCACCCCAAAGAAGTCACAATCTTGAATCATAAGATGGGCAAGGAGCTAGTATCTCATTGTGGTTTCAATTTGTATTTCCCTAATTGCTAGTGATGTTGAGCATTTTTTCATGTATTTGTTGGCTGTTTGTGTGTCTTCAGGAGAGAAGTGCCTGTTTAGGTCTTCTGCCCATTTTTCAATTGGATTGTTTGATTTTTTTTGTTGTTGAGTTGTATGAGTTCTTTATATATTTTAGATATTAGCCCCTTATCAGAGACACCTGTTAGAATGGCTATAATCAACACGACAAGGAATAACAAGTGCTGGAGAGGCTGTGGATAAAAAGGAACCCTCATACGCTGCTGGTGGGAATGTAAATTGGTACAACCACTGTGGAAAGCAGTGTGGAGATTCCTCAGAAAATTGGGAATGGAGATACCCTATGACCCAGCAATCCTCTCCTGGGTATCTACCCAAAAAACCTGAAAACCTCAATCCACAAAGATATACGGTATGTATCCCAATGTTCATTGCAGCACTGTTCATGGTGGCCATGGAATAATACTCAGCAATAAGAAAAAATGAAATACAGCAATTTGTGACAACATGGACGGACCTTGAAAACATCTTAAGCGAAATAAGACTGAAAGAATCAAGAAACACATGACCTCACTTATAGGTGGAATATAGAATTGAAAGGAACAAAGAAACAAAGACTCGTGGACACAGTCAATAGTTTAATGGTTACCTGAGGGTAAGTGGGGAGGTGGGTGGGAGAGATGGGTGGGGGGAGTTGGGAGGGGGAATCAAACATACAATGATGGAAAGTGAGCTGATTCTGGGTGGTGAGCACATAATGCGATGTATAGATAATGTAGTATAGAACTGTACACCTGGAAATAATGTAATTGATATCAATTAATGCCACCCCAATAAATTTAACAACAAAAAGCTGATGATGTATAACTATGGAGACTGCTCTGGGCCCTTCCCCTTCTCTCTTTCTGTCTCTGTCAAAAACAATAAAAATAAATCTTAAAAAATGGAAAGAAAAAAAAAAAGGATGGTTAAGGAGCAAAAAAAAAGTTATCTGACCCCTTTACCCAATAGCAGGTGTGCCATTTGCATCAGTCCTAAGATAGGAGAAAAGAGAGGAAGCCTCAATATTCTATGGCAATTGGAGTTTATATTATGACATGGGTGAGAACATTGTAATTAGGTAATTGGAATTTTTTTTTTGCAGCTTCAAGTTGTTGTATACCTTTGGATTTCCTAAAAGTGAATAGAGAATCCTGCCCAAATTTTCATTTCAGGGTCAGCGGCAAAACTTGCCCCAGTGAGCAGATGTAAAGGAACTATGGAAGACCAAATAAATTGCTTTATGACTGTATCCCATGGACAGTGCTTTTGCAATGTCCCTGTTACCATGACAACCTCGTGATCAGAAGCCAGAGGACTGTTGAGTAATCCATTCAGTACCCACCTTATGCCATATCTTTGGCTCTGGCTTTTCTGATTTATTCAGCCTCTGCCCACATACATCAAATCATACAAGATGAATATTTTTCAAGTGTGCCTTTTCCATTTTTATCAATTCTAATTTTGAAAAAAAAAATTGCTTAGTGAATGTAAATCTACTTCCTTGAACTTTCTATCATGTTGCCCTGATTCTTCCTTTTTTTGGTTACACACAATAAATTAAGTGCCTCTTTCATATTGATAGCTCTTAAGGCCTTTGAAAAGAGCCATCATTATACACTGTTTTGACCAGCCTACTATTCTCCACATGAAACAATTCCAGTTCCCCCAGATCTTGCCTAAACCTTTTCACTACTTCCTCAGACAAATATCTACAGGTGAGGAAGCCTTCCACCTCTCTCGAGGATGAACACCACTTTTTCTGCAACTCTCAGCTATAATGAACATGTTCATAAGAAGATATGGATATACTTTCCAAACATATGCTTTCTGATAGTGGTGAATCTTTAAAGTTAAGAGTCAAATATTTGACTTATTTTTGAGAGATAATGACCTCACCACCATTTCTTGTGTCTCTGTGTGGCGCATGCTAGTCTAATGCTCTTGACCTCTTACCCATTCCCCCCTTCCTTACTCCTGCACCCCCAGAGAATCCGAGATGCCACGTTCATAAGTGACAGCCACTTTTTATAACAATCATCATATTAACAGGTCATAATCAATGGGGATAAAGGCTCTTCCTTCCTTGCTCAATACCAAGAGGACTGACAATGACTCGGAAAGATCAAAATTTTCCCTGGGGCAACCTGCCTCAAGTAGAATGGCAATGGGCTGGCAATGGGGGGACAGGTGGGGAGAAGAGAGAAACTACAAATAAAATTTTCACGGTCATTTTCTAAGTCACATTCTCCAAACAGAATTAACTGCGGTACTTTCATCAGATTTTATCAGTCAGTGATAAAGTATGAATGGGCATAACTTATTAGTCCCTAAAATACCAATATTTGGTCCTTTGACTTGGTACATTATCCAAATAAATAATGAATTCTATTTGGAGAGTGCTTAAGGACTTAGTCTTCAGTAGACTTGGGCCATGTGGGATTTTCAGATTGACAGATGTTGATAGCTAATGGTGGCCAGCATTTATAGTCTGGAGTTATTTTCATTGGAGTGGTGTGTTTAGAAATGTCAAGCTAATAAGGTGTTGCCTCAGCAACTGACCTTGAACTATACAGGTACAGCTGAAGATTTAATTATATGCAAAAGAGTTTTGGTGTAGACAGGCTTTTTAAGCAGTGGAAGAACAACTTTTTACTACTTTGTTTGTCAGGGCGATTTTCAGTCAAGGAGACCATGACTGCACAGGCAGCTGAGTTCTACAAGTGGCACAAAACACGAATAAGGCTCTAACTTCCAACCATTAGTGCCAGACCTAGATACAGAACACCATGTCCACTGTCCTGAAGCCCCTCCTCGTGAGACAAAGTACAACCACACATTGGCAGGCATCAATTCCATAGTTTAATCTCTTTGGCCATTTAATGCAAAATTTCAAGACTATTTGATTTGGAACATGAAAGACTTAGAATCCAACTTCTAAGGACTTAAATGTGCAACTTACTTTTTGAACTTTAATTTCTCTCAGGAAAATGTAAGGAAGAATGAATTTATATTAAAGTTTGGGGCACCTCTATATTGGCCTTAAATTAGTTAGTAGAATAACCTAATGTTGTCATAAACTTATCGTAAAACCTATGTTCACTACAAGTCTGGAAATTTTGCAATAAGTGAAGAGGGAACAAATTTTCATTCCTGAATATAGTGAGGGCTTGATATGATTTAATCCCTCTGTAGTTTGAACCCATTTCTGAGATTTCTGGAGGCAAAATTCATAGCAATAACCAGCAGTTCAAGGATGGTCCTTGGGAACATTTGTTAGGATGAGGGGAGATACCTCATGCAAATAGCAGCAGGATTTACACAGACCTATATTTCACAGACCGATATTTCACAGGATATTACACAGACCGATATTTCAGACAAATGGGTTACAAGAGACAGTCAGGGTAAGACGACTCCTCTCCCCTTCCTCAAGTTTCCATGTGAGGAGGAACACACTGTTGTTGTTACATGCACCAACATGGATGAAGCTCACAGACATCATGCTGGACAAAATAAGCCACGCACAAAAGAAAGCCAACTATATGACTCTTTTAATATGAACTTACGAAATAGGTAAAGTTGATCTAATGTATCACATGCTCTTACGAGGGAACATGAGAGACCCTCTGAAGTTTGGTCCATGTTCTCTTTCGATCGAGATGCTGGTGACAGGATGGGTTAACATTATATCATCAACATACAATTTATGTGGGGATTTATCTGTATTTATATCCTACAACAACTCCCAAAGTTTATGTTACAAATAAACAATAGAGTTAAGGGAAAACCACGTGTATACGAGGGCTGTCCAGAAAAAATCCAGCCATTGTCAAAACGAGAATGGTTACGTGGCTGGATACTTTCTGGACAACCCTCATATGAATATCTAACATATACTACAATGAGAATTTTTAGTCATTTGATATTTTTGGACTGGAGGTCCGAAATCCACTGAAGGCTTCTCTCCAATTTGAAGAATAATCTAATAATATACAAGGGCTGTACAGAAAGTATCCAGCCGTGTAATATGAGAAATAGAGGCATTTATGGTTGGATTGTTTCTGGACAGTCCTCATACTCTTGTAATAACTGATAATTAATTTCAAATATTTATAAGAATACTGGCAATATCGTTCCATTTCCCATTTGATTCTTTCATTGTTCTGATCATATTCCATATCACTGGCATTTCCCGGCTACAGACTTAGCAAGTCTCCAAAAAGGAAATGAGAATTAAAGAGACTGTTCTTAGTGAATCTACACTGGTCCCTGGGGGTTATACCCCAGTCTTGTCTAGATTTCTCCATACAGCTTAGAACATTAAGGAGGACTGAAAGCAAGGTTATTTGCCTATAGTTTTAAGACTCTGTATTACCTCATTTGAAAAATTGGAATTTATTCCTGTCCAGTTTTGTGGGTACTTCCATGATTTCTCGAATAGTATCATGAGTATGATGTCAGGTCAATTGATATATGTAAAAGAATTTAAAGTTTAATTTAATCCCAGTGTTTATACTTAGCTATGACTCCCAATCATTCCTGCTTAGAGTAAAATAAATTTGACATTTGTAATATCTCAAGCTGTGCATAGCCTTATGGGGATTAAAAAAAAAAAAGTCTTTTTATTAGCTACTAAATTTTTTGTACTTGTAAGACTCCACAACATTTTTCAAGGCTGAATTCAATTCCAATTCTCCTCCTTCACATTAAAGCCTGCATAAACTGCTCCATATAAATCGTTATTTAATATTTTATTAGAGCTTTTAATTTTACTATCCCCTCAGTAACTTATTCCCCTGTTTACAAACCTCATGGTCAGGAAATTCTTCCCAAGAGCAAATATGAATGTTCCACTGCGTGTTTTCCACCATTCTAAAAGACTTGTTAAATCTTCCCTCCCCACCCTCCCCCTCCACCTGCCGATTCTAACAAACACAATTCCTTTATGTTCTCCTTCTATTTCTAGTGCCAACTGCTGCCACACACTAGCTAGTGTAAGCTGCTGTGAATGACTACAACATACATTCTAGCATCACCAGTGTAGGATCAGAAAGCTGGGTTCAGCTCTTACTATGCCTGTAATCTTAACTAAATTTCTTTTGTCAGCCCCAGCCTCCTGACCTCTTATCATAAATGGAAATAACTCCATAAGGTTATTGTAAAGCTTATATGACACAGAATATTAAGTAAGCCAATGCCTGCTTGTACTAAAAGCTCCATAGTGTCACAATTATTATTGTAGTAGCTTTTGGCAGCAAGTCAATGAAATGGCTGGGTCAAAATGGGAGGGAATTTGAATGACACACGGCGGAAGGATTCCAGAATTAGTGCTTTTGGTAGAGTGTGTGTGTGGGGGGTGGTGGAGGTCGGGGGGTGGGGTGGGAGTGGGGGGGTGGGAGGGGGCGGGGGGGCACAGCTGCAGGGGTTCAGCACCATCAGCATTAATGTCATACAACCCCAAATGTGCTCTGTGTCTCCATTCCACGTTTCCAATTCAAGGAGAGAGCTCGGGATTGCTCCAGCTTGTTGCAGGATATTTAGTCCTCCTGGTAGATGAGCCAAGAACAGGAGTCCGCATATAGTCACCACCAGCAGTCCACTCCAGTGTAGACGGGGCCCTGGCTGACACACCTCTTCGGGCTGGATTCTACTATTACAACAGCTTCTGCTACTCCTATTGTGACTGCCTCCCCTTTTATTGTTATTAGCAAGCCACTCTAGCACTCCAGCTGGAATCAAGAAGAAACCGGAGAGTAAACACAACAAAAATCCTCACCACACAAATCACGCCAAGTTGGAAATTGTCATTGCTGTCCCCTGTGATACCATAAGCAGAGAATGAAGAGTGTTACAAGATATTGATTTAGAGGAATGTAACTTCATGAGTTTAAAGAAGATATAATCTTGTTCACAGACATAGCGTGAAGATAACTTTGAGGCATCCCTTAGTAAACCTGAACTAATAATGCATAACAATGATAAACAGCTTCCAAGGACTTCGTTCTGCCCTTTAATTTGCATATTATTTTTGACTTTACCTAGCAGGCTCTAAACACTCAATTTACACATCATTTCTGCCTCTATCTGGCACAGTATGACAGACATGTGTTTATAAAATGGGACTCAATTAGATTATCCAAGTTTTATTAACTTCTTTATTTAAATCATTATTAACTTAAAAAAGTAAATTGTCATGGTTATTGTACGTCTTTGGGTAAATACCGCCAAACAAACACATTCAGGTAATACTTATCTGAATAAATATTGATAAATATTGTAAATATATATGGATGTGAATAAAAAATTATAAGGTATAATTGTAATTAGAAAATATGAAGTGAATGTGATTGATGTTAGTATTGTCTTTTCTATTTCCCCTAATTGAAGGGCACTATGATGGTACAAGGAAAAAGAAACCAAGTTTAAAAGATATTGGAAAAATAATAGATTTATTTTGATAGATTAATATTATTAAGAGCAACAGCAAACATATAGGGAGAAAAGAGTTAGCAGGTGAATGAGAAATTATTCACAATTGTATAGACGAGGGCTGTCTGGAAAAAATTCAGCCACTGTTAATATAACAAGAACAGTGGTGTGGCTGGATACTTTCTGGGCAGCCCTCATAGACGTGTTGGTGTGATGGAAAAAGCATTGACTTTGAACTATAGTGGGATGGAATCCTAGCTCTCTGATAGACTTCGTGAACTGATTCCAGAATTGATTCAAGCTCCCATTCCCTCATCAGGGGAATAGGCACAACAGAACCTACCATATTTTCCGGCGTATAAGACGACCGGGCGTATAAGACGACCCCCTAATTTTACAGTTAAAACATAGGTTTAGGCCTATATTCGCTGTTTAAGACTACCCCCCACTTCCGAGGCTGTAGTCTTATACAGCAAATGTAGGCCTAAACCTATGTTTTAACTGTAAAATTAGGGGGTCGTCTTATACGCCCGGTCATCTTATACGTCGGAAAATACGGTATGTCCCTTACTATTCTGAGAAGATAATGGGTAAGCAATAGTCAGGGTCTAACACAGAGTAGGGCACACAATGCATTGTCACATCACTTCGTTCTCAAAAGGAAAGTGTAAACCAACTTATTTTGCAGGTGACTAGGTCAAACAGTATATACAATTTAACCCTTACAGAAGCACAAAATTGAAGTCATATTAAAATAATATTTAGGTACTTAAATTCTGCCTGTGGAAGCCGGGATGGCTCAGTGGGTTAAGCGCTCACTTTGTAGCCCTGGGGACCGAGGATCGAATCCCAGCCCCGGCATGTGTGGACCCATATGCTGAACTGGGGAGTGCCTCCAGTTCGGTTCTCACCGGGGTGAGACCCCGGCCCAGTTCCTGCCCTGTGCAGCCCCGCACCCACCTGTGGGATGAAACTATGTGGAAAAACCAATGATGTGCAACTATGGAGACTGTTCTGGGCCCTCCCCCTTCTCTCTGTCTCTGTGTCACCCTCTCTGTGTCAAAAATAATAAAAATAAATCTTTAAATTCTGCCTGAGAGGTCATTGCAGCACTGTTCACAGTGGCCAAGTCATGGAAATAAACTGGATAAGAAAGCTGTGGTACGTTTACACAATGGAATACTACTCAGCGATAAGAAAAGATGAAATACCGCCATTTACAACAACATAGATGGAACTTGAGATCATCATGCTAAGCGAAGTAAGCCAGACAGAACAAGCTAAGAACCACATGACTCCACTCCTATATGGAATAGAAAACTGAAAACAAAGAAACAAAACCTCATGGACATATTAATAGTTTAGTGGTTACCTGAGGATAAGGAGGCAGAAAGGTGGAGAGGAGGGAGGGGGAGCTAAATACATGGTGATAGAAAGAAAGCTGACTCTGGGTGATGAGCACATATTGTAACACATAGATGAAGTACTATGGAATTGTACACCTGGAACCTATGTAATTTTTACTGACCAATGTCACCCAATAAATTCAACAATAAAAGAAAAAAATAGTTTTTGTAAAAGAAAAAAAAGTATTTGTTTATTAAAAAAAAGGAAGGCACAACATCTCATTTGATTGCATAATGAGAATTCAAATTAGGAAGCACCAAATTTAAAGACAGATTAGTCAAGAGATATGCTGAAGGCCAAATGGAAGTCCATGATCAAGTCTGAAGGAAGGCCCAGGTCTCCTGACATTTAGCTATGCGCTGAAGTGTACTTTTTGCCTTAGCTCCAGGTGGCATTTATGGCAGGGTGTTGAGCACTTGCCATGCATGAGTCCGCTGACCTGTAGTTGAATATCAGAGGAGTGGCCAACAAGTAGGTAGAAAACCAAGGATATGCACCCGGTTCAGGGCAGACACAATTAAAACTGTGTAAGCAAAGTGAACAAACTGCATACTGAATGAAGAAATTACGATGGGAAATTTACCTGGTTTCAGGAGGAAAAAGTAAAAAGATTCTGGATATGAAGAAGAAACTCCAAAAACACCAGTGTAGCTTATCTTGCTAATAACAGCATGGGCCAATCACCTCTCTATTCTGATGCTGTTATTTACCAACCCATCCTACCCAGTCTCAACGCAATAGATTACGTACTTAGAAATAAAGAAGCCAAGAGTAGACTCTGGGCATGTTGTAGTTGAACACATACAAAAAAAGAGTAAAGAAAAAAACCTAGGCTATTTCCCCAAAAAATATTTATGGAAATCATGCAGCAATGCTGTTGAAAAAAATAAAAAAACTATTCTGAGGTGAAAGGAACTGGGATGAGGATGAAAGAAAAGTAAGCATAGAAAAAAAAAGGCCTTTCACAAGATTTGTACTGCACACATGCATTTCTTTTATTTAGAAGAGTGTTGCTACAGAACCCAGCAGGGGTAAACTATTATTTATTTCTGGTTATTAGCCAAGCCTAAATTGTGTAACAAAAATAACAAAAGATTTTCTTTACATCTAATTAGACATAAAGGCTAGAACAATGTTCTTGTGAAAGGATGCTTTTAAGATGCTTTTTTGGGAATTGAAATAGTAACAACATTTGTTTTGTGTGGTAAACAGAAGCCTTTTGGCAGTGTAGTTGCTTTCATTTTGAAACTGCCAAGAATTATTTGCTTATCTATGGAATTTCAACTACTTCCCCTGCCTGTGAGTCATATAGATACTAATCTAGAGTCAACAGGACTGCACAGAACTCTAGGGCTTAGTGTGGCCCTCGGCAACTCTCCCCTACACACACACACACACACACACACCCACACCTCTCTTTCTCTCTTGTATTCACAGTACTTTGCTAGGAGTAGAAAGTGGAAAAAGAAAATAAGACAAAAAAAAAAAAAAAAAAAAAAAAAAAAAAAAAAAAAAAAAAAAAAAAAAAAAAAAAAAAAAAAAAAAAAAAAAAAAAAAAAAAAAGAAAAAAAAAGAAAGACCCAGAACAATCACCAAAAAAGAAAATAAATGAAATAAGTGGAGGGAAGGACAAAAGAGAAAAGGAAGAAAAAGCAATGTCAGAAGATGACAATTTCTAGAGCCAAATTGAGGCAGGAGGGAAAAGTGTCAAAATAAAAAATATAAAAATAAAAAGAATAGAAGAAGGGATAAATGGGAGAGGGTTGGGTAGGCAGAGCAACAACACAGAAAGTAAAGGGAACGGCAGGAAAAATGGGGGAAAAGGTTGGAAAGACTTTGTGAAGCAAGAATAGCCTAATAGAATTTGGAAGGGCCCGTAGAGCTGTCTAAATGATAATGGTATTTGACAATTTGATCTGTATTTACAGCTGTTTCCAGTTCTCTTAAGATTACTCTGTAGGATTATCCAGATTTTCTGGGGTTTATCACCACAGATATGGAGGATTAACAGCCTGATGAAGTAAAGAATTATTCTCCAATCCAATCCAATCCAATCCAATCCACAGGCTTACATAACAGTCTTCCCAAGTTCCCTCAGGATGTTACATAAAATGCAATAGCTAGGGGAAAGATGTGTGTGTGCGTGTGTGTGTGTGTGTGTGTGTGTGTGTGTGTGTGTGTGTACCTTTATCAATATCTAAATTTATTCAGTGTCAGCTTGAAATGCACAAAAGTTCTGGGTTCAGATAAGTTCATTAACCCCCTGAGTGCTACCTTCTGCCAGCGGTACTAGCAAGAAATGCGAAGGGTAATTTAATAAAATGTATCACCTTAGGAAAAAAGATGTTATGAAGTTACTGTTTTAGATATCCCTATGTGTTTTCTTTTTAGTTTTATATAAATTGAATTAGTTAATAATAATACTTTTCTTTAACATCATCTGAAAAAGAAATGTAATTGTTTCAGTCATACATTATACAAGAAAAAATATAGTAAGTTATAGCGCTTTTAACTATGGTCTATGTATGAGCCGATATATAGGACCTCCACATTTTTCACCCGAGATGCAAAAGCCAATATATCGGCTCATGGCACTAAAAGGGTTAAATTATCAAACATTATTTAGTACCTATTATGCTTCCAACACTGAGAATCCAATGGAAAAAAATACGTAGACAGCCTCTGCCTCACAGAGCTGCAAGTCCAGCATACGGGGTGTGTGGTACTTGGTATGTTCGAGGAAGTCCTGAGCTATAGGGGGCACGGAAGCAGGGACCCAGCTCAGTCCAGTAGAAAACAATGTCTGACTTGAACGCTTAAAGATGATTGAAATCAAACTAAGTAAAAACCAAAAGGCAGGGAAGGGTATTGCAGGAAAACAGAAAGGGAAGGTTTAAGATAGAAGGAATAATGGAACAAAAGAATGGTCTTTGGGCTACACAGTAAGTCTCCACGTGTGAGCTCAACTCATGATGGAAGTGTTGAGGCAAAATGTTGTAGGGAAAGCAGGGCTATACTGGGGAGGGCCTTCCACATTTGCTCTGGATTTAGGGTTTTATCATCAGGGCAATTAAAACCTAAGGAAAGTTGTTCAACAAGGAGCCGCACTACAAATTCCTTTTTTCCTAAATACCACTCTTTGGAAAGTGAAGAGGGAAAGACTGGTGTGTGGAGAAGTTAGGAAGTTCTTACAGTAACGCATCTAAGAGAAGATGGTGGCCTGGACCAAGCTAGTCATGGTGAAGTGAGAGAGAAGCGTCCCGATTTTCAAGATACTAACAGGCAGAATCAGTGGGATTTGGTGGACTGGATTTGGAGAGATGAAGGTGATGCCTAGAGTCAGTTTGTACAGCTTGGTAAATAGTGTTGCTTTTCACTCATGTAGAAGTAAGGGATCAAGAAGAGAATTGCAAGTCAAAAAGTTATAGGAATGTCACGCTTCTTGACACCAAGAGGCACGAATCCTTAGCAACAGTTTTGTAGGCTGAACTGAATAGCCCTGTGTCTTCTGAGTTTCTCCTTATATACTCATTAAGCAAATCCAATAAAGGTTTACTGAATGAATGCTTGAAGTTGCAGAATGAATATGAGGGAATAAACAAATGAATACATAAATGAGTAAACTGAGGAGTACATGGATAAGAGAAAAATCATAGAAAGGAGACAAGGAATACATGAAAATATTTTTTTCTTCATCAGCTAGGGTGATAAATGTAACACTCAAAATGGAGTCCTCAAGTGGCTATATGCAGAGCAAAAATAATATCTGCAGCACATATAGTACTGGGGCCTGATGCTGCTTCGTTGAAAGATGCCAACGACTTTGCATACAGTATAGGGATTGATTTTTCCCAGGGAAGTGAACAGTTATAAATAATGGCATCCTCTTTAATGCTTTCAAAGGAGCCAAATTTAGACTTCAGACTCTGTCATAATGAGTGTTGACTTCTATCTTACCACCATCCTTGGATGCATGCATGCTTATTTAATGAACATTTTAGTATGATTTGTTAGATGAATAAGACAGCAAAATGGTTTCATTTCCCCTTGAATCAGAGCTCTCTGGGAGTTTTAAGATCAAAACAGTGAAAACAAACAGAAGGATCTAATAAAAATTAGTTCGTAACTTGCTCCATTTTTGCGCCTCTCGGGCCGCATGTAAGTGCTCACACGTATAACTGGGGGTGGGAAGTGGGTGAAATGATCGCATCGTCAGCTGAAGGAGCTCTTCCATCCTCACATGGCGCTTTCAGTGCAACTCGGAGAAACTCATTTCTCACTCAGATCAACTGTCAGCATGTTTAATAATTCAGAAAGGAGACAGCTCTTATGCTAAAAGATAGGATGCGTTGGCTAATGGCAATGTCAACATGTAAAATAAGAACCTTGAAATCTGTCAGAAAGGGGCAAAAGCTTAAGAGCTCACTCTGGGACATCTGGCTGTGAATCAAAAGTAGAATGAACACAATTGTTCTTTGCTTAAACTGCCTGGTTAATTCTACCTAGAAAGCATTTTTTAAAATAATACTAAAATTCTATTTTCTGTTGTTCAAAACCCCCAGAAATTGGTAGAAATTTTAGTTTTTAAAAAATTATTAGCTATTGGAGAAAACATTCAAAACACCAGAATATAGAAAGGATTTACTCCATATTTCCTCATGATAACATCATTTAACCTTTACAAATCTTTTTTCCCCTCATCTTTAAATGGGAATAGAATGTTTCTCTTTGGGGACTACTGGTAAGATGAAACGATTAGTGCATGTAAACACTGAATATGGTACTGACCGATATGAGGTATGCAACGAAGGCCCATATAACATTTTCGTAATCAGGTACACTCAATGGGAAATAGGTCAGAAACATGTTCTTCTAACCAGTTCCTTCAAACACGCCCCCCTGGATCTCTTTGCTGGTCTTAGACAGCACCTCGAGTGATTCCTTCAGCTTTCCAGTGATTTTAATTTATGAGAAAAAAAAAATCACACTTTGGTATCTGAGAATTCACAGTCCGATACCACACAGCCTTTTCCGGTCTAAACCAAAGCTGCCATTTCAAACCCAACTCATGTATCCTCATACCAGTTCACAGGTGGCCCAGGCTTAGAAACCTTTCTGGGGAAGATGAGCTCTTACGCTTTGTTCTTTTGCTTTTTCTTCCTTCCTGTTTTTATTTGGTCCTTCTTTTTCCCTCTGCAGCTGCTGGGTCACCTTCCTCCTCCATTGTATTGGCACTTGGGAGGAGACGGGGGTGGGGAACACAGGAAAAGTGCTGTTGCAATCTGACTGTGGGTTTCCTCAGTGTGGCCAATGGCTAAATGCTTTCATGTAGAGCCCATTTCCCCGTCGTTCATAGGGACGCAGTGACTTGCTTCTCATATGGTTTCCTCAAGCAAGCAAAGCAACACCTGGCTGACTTCTTACGCCACTACAGTGCTACCATCTCCTGCTACAGGCAACTACTCCTGTAGCTTCAGACTCTTAAGGACTCCTTGCCAAGGCAGGCTATCCTCATGGGCACGGTCCCAGCAAAGTATCTGGAGCCCAGTTATCTGCTGAGGAGCTCCTTTAGCCCTCAACCCAAAAGTTGAAGGTTCCATCTGTTTCTGACTGCCCTCCCCCCCTCCTGTTATCACAGACCGCTCTCCTCAGTTTCCCAGCTCCAAAATTCTCCAGGCAGGAGCCAAGCACGGGCCTCTCTGCTCGTGGACACTCTGAAACTCTCAGAATGCATGTCAAGCACGTTTAAGAACCTCCCCCATTGCCCTACTCCCATCTTACAGCAAAACAGCAAGGAGTCCCTAAGAGTCTGAAACTACAGGAGTAGTGGCTGGTAGCAGAAGACGGTAGTCCTGTAGAGGTATAAGAAGTCAGCCGCACGTTGTGTTCTAGTCTCTGCAGCTCAGCACACATCCATGTGGGGTATGAGATGCCGTTTCCCCATTTGGCAACTATTTTCACGTCCCTAAGGGATTTGGGAGCCCTAACGTGACTTGAAGGCAAAAAAAATAAAATAAAAAAATGTTATCTCTCATTAAACTTTTAAAAACACAAAACAAAACTTTACCCCTAAACCAATAACCTCTTCATCTTATGACTTGGAGCTGTCTCAACCACAGCACTAGTAACACCATGGATAAGATCTTTGGTTGTTTGAGAAGACAGGGCCATACCTGGTAGGATAGTTAACAGCACCCCTGCCCCATTCCCACGAGATTTCAGGAGCTTCCCTTCCCCATGAGGCATGACAACCAGGTATGTCTCCAGACGTCGCCAAATAGCCTGTGGGAGGCAAATCACCCCTGACTGAGAACCACTGCCCTAGAGGAACTGTAACTAGTGGCAGCTCGCTGCTCTCTGTAGCGTGTGAAGGTGTTTTTGCTTGAGCAGTACTGAGATTTGAGGTTTTCCCTGAAATTCTGAGACAATAGCGAAAGTCCATGCAGTTAATTTACTCACCCTGCACCTCCATTAATAGTTTCGGCATTCACTAAACAGGTACCAGTATCCACATTCTGTTATGTAGTAGACACTGTCACAGGCACTGAATGGGACAAGGTCCTACCCTATGTGAGTTTTCATGTTAGTGATACTGGACACATAGAAACAATAGAATCAAATTGGTGACTAAAATTGATTACCCGGGCATCGCTGTGTTTTTTGAAAACAAAGGGAAATTTTGGAGCTAGGAAGACCACTCACTAGTTAAGAGTTAAAAATTAAATTAAATTAAATTAAATAAAAAATTTTTTTTGTTAAATTTCTTGGGGTGACATTGGTTAATAAAAATTACATAGGTTCCAGGTGTACAACTCCATAGTACTTTGTCTATTACAATGTGTTCACCACCCAGAGTCAGCTTTCTTTCCATCACCATATATTTAGCTCCCTCTCCCTCCTCTTGTACCCTCCTACCCTCTTACCCTCAGGTAACCACTAAACTATTGACTGTGTCCATGAGGTTTTGTTTCTTTGTTGCTTTCAGTTTTATATTCCACCTAGGAGTGAAGTCATGTGTTTCATAGCTTCTTCTGTCTGGCTTATTTTGTTTTTCACAATGATCTCAAGTTCCATCCAGGCTGTTGCAAACGGTAGAATTTCATCTTTTCTTATAGCTGAGTAATACTCTATTGTATATCTGTACCACAACTTTTTTTACCCAGTCATCTATTGAAGGAAAAATTATTTTTAAGAGCATAATGGTCTCACTATGATTCCTGGGAATGAAAAGGAAACACTAAAACAGAGTGAATTAAAAAAAAAAAATTGGTGGATTTTTGTGAGAGGTTAGATAGATGAAATAAGAAAGAAATTTGGTTCCCTTAATAGGAGGTTAGCACAGTTGTCCTGTCACTGCTGATACAGGTTGTTGGGCTTGAAAAGAAAAGCCAAAGCTATTAGGCAGGCACACAATTGTAGCAAAAGCAATCAGAAGCTGGATTTTTGGATATTTACATGTGGTAAGGTTGACTTAAGGGTGGACTATTTAAGGCTGTTCTGGAGACAGAAATCCAAGGTAAGGTCTTCTCTAGAAAAGACACATGCTCTTCACCCCATTTCTCTCTGAAGTACTTAAGCTCCACACACACGCAAGTGGATTGGCTGGTTGGTCTCTCAGTTTTGTTTTGAGAAAAACAGCTTGTTACCAGCTCGGAGTTTCACGGTAGCATTCAGACCATCCAAAAATAAACCACCAGATTTAAACTGCCTGCGATGACTCTATCTCAGCAACATCAGCCTAAAGAAAGGAGGAAAATTTTCTATCCTCACAGACTGGTGATGGAAATCTTCACAGACCCTTAAGATGCTGAATATTTGAAAAATAAAATCTAATTATTACTAGAAATATAAGAAGCATTTCTTTGAAATAACCCAGCAATTGGACGGCACTTTAACATTACCTGATTATGTTAAAATAATCAGGTTCCAAAGATAGTGTGAAAATGTAATGCAAGTGGCCATCAGATCACGTAGTTAGAAAAAAAAAAATCAATCAATCAATAAAATAAAAATTAATGGGACTAGAATTTGAACTATTTCTTCTTCCTTCCATTTCTCACCTTGTTCAATTGTAGTTTCTCAACTTCAGATCAGGAAGATTAAATTTGAGGATACTTGTTCTTGGGAAATGAACCTATTACCTCATAATCCCTTCACTCTCTCCCAACCACTTAACAGCTCTGACATTGGATCCTTCCTTCTTTATCTGTCTGGATTCTGTTGAGATCTATAAGGATATTTTTAGGAGTTCCGTAGTCCTGGGTTCAGAGCTCAAGTACACCTTTGTAAGGTTACTCTGGAAACTCAGGCAAGTCCTTCTCTAAGATTTCAGTTCTTTAAATTAGAGAGAACATTTCCCTTACATGGTGGTTATGTTAATTAAATGAATTAATTAAAGAGGCACACAGCATGAAAGTACAGAATTCAGTTTGTTTTTCCCACTCCCTTCTCCTTCTGCTAAGCGAGGTAGTAGTAGGAGACAGGAAAGGCATGATTCACCTATTATGTATGTATTCACCATTGTATATGAGGGCTGAACAGAAAGTATCCAGCCATGTAATCATCCTCATTATATTGACAATGAGTTTTTTCTAGACAGCTCTTATATGCTAAACAATAAGGGTTAAAAGAAAAAAAGATACAGATTTTTTTTTCTCCACGCACTACTTTCTGAGCAATGTAAAACTAATAAAACAATAAAAATATATAAATAGAAAAGAAATGCAAGAATACTTATGTTATTAACAGTGATTATTTTGGATGGTAGAAAATAAATATTCATCCCTTTCACTGTTCTGTTTTCCAATCTTTGTAGGATTAATATTTAATTTCCTAATGAAAAACATAAATAAATTTCATGGGAAAAGACAAGTAACTTTCCAGAGAAAAAGAAATTCCAATGTTCTCTTTAATGAAAACAAAGTTTACTGGCTTAACCAGTAACTCAGAGAAATAATCTTCATACTAAATAAGATCATGTTTTTTTGTATTCCTTCATGAACTGTTCTCCTGCCTGTGTTACGAGTAGAACAAACCCCTCTGGTGTCCATCACATATACTTAGACTCTATCTGCAGCTGTGACTCTGGGCTTTTTAAAATAAAAATCAGGTATTTTTCACACTTTGGCCGTTATCATGATAACAGCACTTACTAATTAGCTTTGTAAATAAGTCAATTATCCTTTTACAGATTAAAAACTAAATAGTATAATAATGACTGTGGATTAGACATGTCCTGTTTTCTAGCAAAAGTACAGAACAAAAATCAGTAGTTAGGGCTATATATTTACCACTCTCCAGATCAGTTTTATGTTCTTTCTACTGACTTCTTGAGAGTGTTTTTCTTCAGTACTACATCAGTGGGAGCCTAATCCACATGCCACATTGCAATTTTAATTCAGAATCACATAAACCCAACTTAAACCACTATTAATATCTTGCCATCCTTGGTGACCTTCAAAGGGAAAAAGAAGACTTCAATCAAGAATTTTCTTGCTCTATTGCAGTTGGCCATTTACACATCTATTTTCCTATGTCCTTTAAGACAGGGGGAAGTTTTGATCTTTTTAGAATTGCTAAATCTGTTGCTGGAACATAGGACATGTTCAATCATGAATACCCTGAATGAATGCCTGAAATGGATGAATGAATGCCTGAAATGGAAGGAATCTTAAGGATCATACAGGCCTGACTGCCACTGACGTTTAATACCCTTTCCATAGCAGAGGCAACACAGGGTCTGGCAGAGTTCCGCTGGCTCTCATCATCCGGGACTATCATTCTTTTCACCTCGTTTCAGAATCCAGGTCCACCCTAAGCCTGCTTTTCATGGAGATGTGTAGTTTTTTTGGTAATTTTTCACTGGAGTCTCTTTTATTTCCCTGCCTTCTGTTTTTCTTGACTTGAACACATCACACTAGTGTAGTTCTCTCTAAATCCTCTTCCAGACGATAATTCCAAAGAGCTTTGAACATATCAGCCCCACTGACACTGGTTTCAACTGCCCTCAGGCAATGTCCAAACTCAGTCTGCATACTGGGAACCAACTGCCCATTCCAATATCATTACACCTTGCCATTTATTAACTTACTGTTATATAATTCATTAAATGTTTATTATCTACTCTGTTCTTGACACTACACTGGATCCTTGAGAGTAAAAAATAATTCTGACCTGCCAAGAGTGTCATGCTCAGAAGCACACAACAGTCGTTTAGACCAGTGACCTTCCTGGCTTCACTTTTAACCGACAAACCAAAAACATATGAGGATACGGACATAAGTATGAGAGAGCTACTCCCCCAGATGAAGAATTGATGAAGAGGCTAAAGAAGAACCCTAAGTGCCTCACAGGTGAAAGCACTGAAAAAGTCTGACGTTCACTTCTGGCCATCATACAGTATAAGGTTCTGGACAATAATAAGCCCAGGAGTGGGAGACCCGAGAGACGGGAAAAGGACAGAGGGAGGCCCAGGTTCAGCTTTATGCTGGGAGACACTTTCTAGGCTGTGGTGCCGGGAAGGGGACTCCATGCAGAGCCCTGTGGGCTTGCTGAGTTGAGACAGAGATGAGCATGTGGAGAAGCTGAGGTGGCTGGAATGTGCAGGGCAAAGTTCCAGAGCAGAAGGGGCTACACAGGGAATGTGCTCCGGATGTCTGCATGGGGACCCGCTTGCGTCTCTGGCTGAGTATTACGCTTTGCTTAGCTAAGGGAAAGTTCCACAAGGCAGGAAAGGAGCAGTCACTGGAGAGGTTTGAGCTGAACGATCCTCAGAACTCACACAGGGCTGGGAGATAGCAGAGCTCCGACTATCCAAAGTAATGAGTGTGCTGAAAACGAAGACCTTCACTAGAAACTCCAGAAGGGTCACATCTTAATACTAGTGAACTAAGCTAGCCCTAGATTACAGGGCACTGTAGAAACACCAGAAGAAAACTTGAAAAAATCTTCAAAATGATCAAGGTGAACCATTAGTTAGTTACTTAGCTGCCAGAAAACAAATTTTAACCCTCTTTAAAAGAAGACAACAAATTTGAGATAATCAACAATGTGAGATTCACAATGCAAAGTATTAGTAAACAAATAACATCCGGATTTCAACTTATACCCATGAAGGAGTAACTACTACAGAAATGTCCCCCACCCCGTCCCCTAGTAAATAATGATAAACTGTAAAAAAGTATATGAAACAACTGTTTTTCAGGATTGCCAGATAAAATACAGGATGCAGGTTAAATCTGAATTTCAGACAAATGCTTTTAGTATTGGTATGTCCTCTGAAAAATTTGAGAAATCCTAATACTAAGTAAGTATTTGCTGTTTATCTGACATTCAGATTTAACTACTTGCCATGTATTTTCAATTGCTAATTTTAGCAAATCCTATATACAGGGTGGTCAAGAAATTCGTGGAACATGGGGGATTATTGGAGAGGTGGGAGTACTAGTACACATAGTTCGACTGTGTGACTTATTACTAGTATGTTTGCCAAACTTGAGCCTATTTGCATCTGTGTTCTTTAAGATATTGCCAAAGAGCATATCAAACATGAACAAACCCCAAGTATAGATAAAACTGAATTTCGTGCCATCATTAAGTTCCACACAAAACAAGGGAAAACATCTCAAACCATTTTGGAGAAGATGTTAGCAGTTCATGGAGACTGTTGACCTGGGAAATCCACGGTTTACAAGTGGCATAGCCTCTTCAAGTAAGGCAGAGAGCCGATTGAAGATGACCTCTGTCTGGGATGTCCTGTTGAGGCCACATTGTTAGAGATTGTCAAAAATGTTGAAAACTTGTAGTGAAAGATGTCAGATTGAATAAAAAGCTTGCAGAAATGGTTAGAATATCACCTACAACCATTCTGAATGTTCTCTATCAGCATCTAAGGATGTCAAAAGTCAGTGCAAGACGGGCACCAAGAATGCTCACGTCACTTCCAAAACAACAGCGCATTGAATATTCACAAGAGTGTTTGAACCTCTGCAGAGACAACAAAGATGAAGTTTAAACTGGATGGTCCCTGGAGACAAAACTTGGGTTCATCATGATGACCCTGAGTCACAGCAGGAGTCCACGAGTGGCATGAAAAGGACATACCACCCACTAAGAAGCTTATGGTGTAGCTGGAAAAATCATGGCTACTGTTACTTTGGGATACAGAGGTGATCCTGCTGATCGATTACGAGATTAAGGGAGTCACAATAACTGGAGAATACTATTCTAATCTACTGAAACAGTTAAAAGACTCTGAAGAAGAAAAGAAGAAAAAATGGACCAAAGGGATGCTGCTTGTGCATGACAACGTGCCTGTGCACAAGAGCAGTGTTGTGTTGGCTGATCTTCAAGACTATGCATTCCAAACATTAAACCACCCTCCCTAGAGTCCGGACCTGGCTCCATCTCACTATTAGTTGTTCCCAAATATGAAAAAAAACAGGTTCAAGGGAAGAAATGTACAGATGATGAAGAGGTTAAAGCTGCAATTTGAGGGCAAAAACAAACAAACAAACAAACTTTTCCCCAAGGGTATAAATAAACTTACTGAAGATCTGAAAAGTATATTAGGGGTAAGAATGCATATATTGAAAAGTAAAAGTAATAAATAGCTTGTTTCCCCTTCTTCATTCTGTGAAATTCTTGACCACCCCTCCTATCTTGGAAAACACAAGACTCTTGACTATTAAGAGGAAGGAATATAATCTCACACAAATGGCCATCCCAGATTCCAGGTTAGTGGCATTTCTGCACTATGGTTCAGGGTAAGAAAACCCAACAGACCAGAAAAAATCTGAACCAAGGAGACCCTTGAAATTGGGAGTTCAGTGAGGCTAAAGTGGCTAAACTTTATAGGACAGAGTATACCATGGATGAGAGCTATTTGGAAAGAGAGCTCTACAATCCAATATCCATTGAGTCCCTGATTGTGACTGCTTTGGATAAAATTGCACGAGGCAGGGAAAACAACAACTGTTATAACAAGAAAAATAATCAAGGGACTATAAGCTAAATAATTCCCAGAGCTCACAGAGGACCAATGTTTCTACCAACCAGAGTAGACAAGATTTCACTAAGTACATGGGATTTTAGTAAAGACTCCAGAAGGATGAATTCTCTATAGTGGAGCTAAACTAACACGAGAGTAAATTCTACTCTAGAAGTACAGCAAAATGATAAAGTTACAAGCTTAAAAAGAATCAAAATCATAAAAAAGTAACTTATTTGCTGAATGCCGTACAATTTACAACTCAGAACGCAAAATTAATAATCTCAAGCATTCAATCAAATATTTTTAGACAAGAAAAAAACAGGAAAATGTGAAAAAGAAGTCAATAGAAACAGATTGAAAAATGACAGAGATGATACAATTAGCAGGCAAGACTTCTAAAAACCTACTGTAAATATGCTTCATCTTCACAAGGCTGTAACATTAATATGATGAGAGGAATAAAAATATATTTAAAAAAAATCACTTGGGACTTCTAGAGCTGAAAAAATATATAATGCCTGAAAAAAATCCTGGATATACATAACCACAAATTAAATACAAGAGTAGAATTTAAAGACTGGTGAACTTGAAGATGTAGCAGTACAAAATATCCAAACATAGCCACTGAGGAAAAAAAAAAGTGAGATTCAATGACATGTGAAAATAACAAGCAATCTAATGTATAAGTAATTGGATTCCCAGGAGAGAAGTCATGGTGTTACAGGAAAGAAAAAAAAAATTGAAGAAATAAGTAAAATTGTCCAAACTTAATAAAAAAAAAAAAGAAAAAAAGTAAACCTATAGATCCAAGATTAATAAACCCCAAAGAGAAGAACTGCACTGATGACCACATGTGGGCATATTATAATCAAATTGCTGAATATTAGTGATAAATAAAAAGTATTAAAATCAGCCAGATGAAAAAGGAACAATTGGCAAAAGTAGATAAGAACATCTCCCGATTTTTTGTTAGCAAAATGAAAACCATAAGAAAATGGAGCAACAACTTTAACATGCTGAGAGGGTAAATAAACCCATCCACTTTGAATTCTATATCCAAAAAACAAATAAACAAAATATATATAACTAATGAGCTCTTTACACATTTATAAGCTTGTACACATCACCCCTTAAGGCTCATCTTTTTCAAACTCATATAGTATATTTATTTCCATTATATTCATTTGGCACTTACTATTAATAACTATCATGTGTTGTTAACTGTCCTTATATATCAGGAGCGTCCAACCCTTTGGCTTCCCTGGACCACATTTGAAGAAGGATTGTCCTGGGCCCTAGGAAAAATACACTAATGATGGCTGATGAGCTAAAAAAATTTTTTTGCAAAAAAAATCTCAATGCTTTAAGAAAGTTTACGAATTTGTGTTGGGCCACATTCAAAGCTGTCCTGGGCCGTATATAGCGCGCAGGCTGTATGTTGCATGTACTTGTTATATA
>PVKE010021983.1:0-25974 GCA_004027555.1 Craseonycteris thonglongyai
CCCAGAGGGAACTTGGTTTGCCTGTACCTCAGGACTTGCCCGTTGTATACCCCCCACCAGGAAGCCTGAATTTTGTATCCTGACCTACATAATCCCGCAAGTTTTTATATATTCAGGGTCATCAGGAATGGAGCACTTCCTGGCCCCGGATCCACATGTCAGGCTCCAGAAGAGGACCCCCTTATTAGTTCCTCTACTAACTGGGCTCGGGATTGCAGGGTCAGTGGCAGTTAGCGCCGCCGCCCTAACCACCAGTCAGGTTAACATTCAGAAATTTTCTATCCAATTCTCTGAAGATATCAGGATAATACAGGACCAAGTGAGCCATTTAGAGACGGCCCTCGATTCCCTTGCAGAAGTAGTCCTCCAGAATACGAGAGGGTTAGACCTTCTTCTTTTACAACAAGGGGGTCTCTGTGTTGCCTTAGGGGAGGCCTGCTGCTTCTATGCCAACCACTCAGGAGCAATCAGGGAGAGCATAAAGATACTACAGAAGAGATTAAAGGACAGAGAGATAGAAAGAGAGAACTCCCAGGGGTGGTTTGAAGGACTATATAATTCCCCCTGGGCAACCACCCTTCTCTCGGCTTTAGCAGGGCCACTATTACTCCTCCTCTTAGGACTTACATGTGGCCCAATTATCCTAAATCGACTTATGGCATTTGTAAAAGAAAGAGTCCAAACTATAAAACTTCTAGCTTTGGCAACCCCCTATAGCCGACTTCCCCAAACAGGCGAGTCACCGCTGTGAATACCCTGCTAACCGCTAACTTCTGCTTCTGGATATTATTGCTTGCTTGCTTACGGCTGGTCAAGGATTTGACCACTAGAGTTACAAGAGCAGTGGGGAATGTAGGATGGGATGTCTTATCTTATCAGAAAGCAGCAGAATGTTCAAGGACGAGGGCTGTTGCCCTTAGTTAATGCGTGCAACTGCAAGGCTTGAACTCTGCATGACCCAATAGAATTTCGCACTCGGTACCCCTCCCCTGGTTTGAATTGTGAATAAAAGGACAAACTTGGTGTAAGTCAGGGCTTGTTGCTGTCGGATGAACCGGGGTGGCAGCCCAGATTCGAATCTGCTAATAAAATCTCCCTCACCAATTGGCAGAAGAGGGTATGATTCCACCAAATTCTCTGTGTCGTGGTTATCTGTCTCGCGGGTGGTCTCATTCGGCACAACAGGGCCCAGCAGGGTAATTCCCCAAAACTGAGCCCCACCTGGCTGGAAAACTTGACTTTTATAGGGCTTAGTTTCGGGAGGGTAACATAGAGCTCAGGTATTGGTTAGTTCATGTGGGGTGATGGCTGCATCAGCGGAGAAGGCCCTCACCCCAGGAGTGGCCACCTTGGGCGGTGTCTCCTAGGGTGGGAAGCGCCATCTTTAACAAATAGGGAAACTAAAAATAGGAACTAGAACTAAAAGAGGAACTACCTCTGTCCCGGGGAAATTTTTCTATCACAAGTTGTTTAGTAATCATTGGGAGTTTCAGAAGCTTTTTCAAAGAGATGATATAGCATTGACTGTATATTTATTCACACACAAAAAAGTCTGAATACTTTTTAAGTAGCCGTCTAGCAGGTAAGATGGACAATTTGGATATGGATTTAAAGCTCTGAAAAAGAAACAAAAAATTGGTCAACACAATTAAAGGATATGTTTAATAAATGTTGAATAAATGAATGAAAGATGGCTTACTAACAATTCTTTATTTTTTCTGTTGTCTATTTTTCTTTTTAATTGTTACATTTATTAGGGTGACATTGATTAGTAAAGATTACGTAGGTTCCAGGTATACAATTCTACATTACCTCGTCTATGTGTTACAATATGTGTTCACCACCCAGAGTCAGATTTTTTTCCATCACCATATATTTAGCTCCCCCTCCCTCTTCTCCACCACTCTCCTCCCGTTACCCTGAGATAACCTCTCAACTGTTGACCACGTCTATGAGTTTTGTTTCTTTGTTACTTTCAGTTTTATATTCTACCTATAATTGAAGTCATATGGTTTTAGCTTTTTTCTGTTTGGTTTATTTCTCTTAGCATTATGATCTCAAACAATTCATGCTGTATAAACTCAGTGAAGTTCTCATGTTTGTTCGGCTCTCTGTTAGGCATTTCTTTATCTCATGATTGCTTTCTTGACAAAACCTGCACTTAAATATTTTGCTCTCTTAATTTAAGCATCAAACTACAACCTATTTCATTTGCTTCAGCAGATTGTCCTCTACCTTGGTGCATTTAAACTGGCCCTGAGTGTTGAATAGCAGCAGAGCCTAAATGTTTCATTCCTTGCTCTGAAAAGGTAAGAAGCAGCCATTTCCTGTTTTCTTTGTAGTGTATAATACATAAACTCCTGTATCCTGTGGTCTTGTCTTGTATTTTTAGATTTGTTAAATTAATAGATATATATATATTGAATGTTGCTTATGTTTCTACTAGACATACTGGTGCTAAATAGGAGTACACAGAAGTGAGAGAAATAAGATCACTTCATATACATAATTTGCAGTCTAATGAAGACCAGAGATAAGACACAGAAGCAAATGAAGAAAAACACAAGATTATTTGAGATAATTAGAAGTGCTAAGAAGAGAGTTAACCTGGTGAGTTAAAGAATTGAAAGTGGTAGGATATGGCTTACTTGTTTAATAATATAGTATGGAATATTTTATCTGAGGGGTGAATGCTAAAGTGTCAAAATCTGGAGCTTGAAAACTCCTTTTTTTTTTTTTCTTAGTCATGTTCTTGAAATTTTAGCAGAGACCTATGTACATGTCACAATTTTCTGGAATAAATCTAAAGGAAGGAACCCAGAATGGTGAAAGAATACTTGAAGGCGGTTGTAAAGGTGGTTAAGTGCATATTGGGAATGAAGAGGAAAAGAGAAGGCTTACATGCATAGCTATTTTTAAATCATCCAAAGGATTATTTTAGGAATTGTATTTCTTTAATATATAAAACCAATAGATGCAGGTTAGAAATTGTAAAAAAAAGGGTTCAGTACTTGCTTTGGAAAGAAACATAGATACCGTCTAGCCTTGAGTTGAGGCTTTTGCCATGGGTAGGGGGTCTCTCCTACAGATTTCTGACTGGCGGTGTCAATCTCCACCTAAACACTGAGTGAGGTCTGTCAGTAGACACTTACCATTGATAGAACATAAAACTGCACAGCAGTCTTTCTATGTCTTTCCTGGTAACCATCTACAACTGGACTTTTCCTTCCCCCCACATCTTCAGGCTTTTAACAGAAGATAGTGTTGGCTTGGGCCATTTTTGTAAAGTTATTCAGTTTTTTCGGGTCTCTCTATGTGTACAGTAGGTATACATGTTATTAAAATTTTGTTTGTTTTTCTCTCTTATTAATCTGTCTCATATTATAGGGGGTGTCTCAGCCAAGAACTTAAAGGGTATAGTGAAAATTATTTTTCTTCCCCTACATTTGTTGAAGTAGAAAAAATAGGAGCTTTTCTTTAAGAGTGTGCTTTCATCTTAATGAAATGGGAGATGTATGGCTTTTATTTAATTATGAAATAGATGACACTGGGAAATTTCCTTCCTATATCTAGGTTTATAAAATTATAAAATGAGGACAATAATTCCAATCTTAGATTGTTTTAAGTTTTAGATTGAAGGAAGACATTGAAGAGAGTTGAGATACTAGCACAGAATAGCTGTTCCATAAATATTTTCTTCCCTTTATCTGGAGACTAACAGAACGGTCATAGAGAAGACCTATATTATTGTTAGGGCTGAAGGGTGAGATGGTGGGAGGGGAGAACAAAGCATCAGCCCCAGGTACCTCCCTGAAGAAAAGAGCCTGCAAGGACTTTCTTCCCCACTCTGAGGTGGTTGGGAATTAGCACCAAATTATCCACTAAACATGCCCAACCTAGATGCTAATACTTCCTGATACCCCTCCTCCACTCCCTTTTAAGGTGACCAGACATCCCGCTTTTGGTGGGACAGTCCCAATTTTTAACAATTTGTCCCGTGTCCCACAGCGTTTTAAAAAAGTCCCAATTTTTGGAAAAAATGCACGACAAGCTAGGGAACGGCAGGAGATAGACCAAATTTTTAATCAAGAGCCCCCCCCCTCCCTCCCAGTCAGTGGTGTCCCACTTTACCAATGTTAAAATCTGGTCACCTTACCTTTTCTGATTCTACTGATACCTGCATATAAAAAGCTCTCTCAACCCCCAGGAGGGGCCGACACCATCTTTCCCTCTTTCAGTGTCAGCCTGGCCATTTCTCTGCCATTTCTTTTTTATTGTTAGAGAGAGAAAGAGAGAGAGGGAGAGAGAGAGAGAGAGAGAGAGAGATACAGAGGCAGAGAGAGAGAGAAGGGGGAGGGCCCAGAGCAGTTTGCAGAGTTGCACGTCATTGGTTTGTCCACATAGTTTCACTCCACAGGTGGGCGCGGGGCTGCACAGGGCAGGAACTGGGTCAGGGTCTCACCCATTTAGAACCAAACTAGGGAAACTTCCAAGTTCAGCATATGGGTTAACACAGGCTGGGACTGGTATTCGATCCTCCGTCCCTGGGGCTGCAAAGTGAGCGCTTAACCCACTGAGCCATCCCGGCTTCCTCTCTGCCCTTTCTAATAAACTCTCTCATTAAACCAGAACTCAGTATGGTCCTTCTTTGGCAAACCTTACACTTATGTATTTAATATTTTAAGAAAGTCACTTTACTACTCAAACTGTAAATTATTTGTTTATAGACTTATTATAGATAAAAACTGATCTATTTAAGATTTTCAGTATCTGATAATGCAAAAGAATTTACAATATATAAAATGTCATAAAAAGTAACCTCTGGAAAAAGGAAGGATACATAAAAATATATATTTTTTATAAAGCATAATTTAATAAGGATTACAATATCTATTTCCTATTTATGGATTTATTCTTAGTATTCATTTTTCACTTATTGATTAATTCTTTTAGAATTTGTTGACATTTGCTGCCTTATTCATAATTAAATATTTTGATATTATACTACTAACATAAACGCTAAACACTTTTGTCTATGGAATTTTAATTGACTTTTTTAAACTGTCATAATTTTCTACAGTACTTCTTTGGAAAAGCTCCAACAATGGAATTCAAATAGACTATCATAATTTTTTTAATTATTAAGGGAACTCAATTTGATATTTGTTCTTGGAAGGTTTATTGCAACATAATTCTGAATAAGACATGATTTAAAGAAAACTATACAGTATTATATATTTATATGATGAAAAAGACTAAATCTATTTCTTATGCTATTTCTTAATGCTACATACAGCTTTGCTTATGTGAAAGTGAAGATATAGCAGTAAATTTTTAAAAGAATAAGAGAAGTAAACAACTGAGATAATATATGTAGAAAATTGCTTACATTAAAATGCTTTTTAAAAATTTTATTTAAAGTTGACTTACGGTGTAAATGAATTGCATAGGCCCTTTTATACCTCTTATAAACGAATGTCATTACTGTTAAGACTAGCTTATTCTGAAGGTATTACTTAGTTCTCATATTTTCATGAGTCATGCAATTTAAAGGCAACTATAATGCTTCTCAACATTATTTTTCAAATCTATGGAAGAAACTATTTTTAATATTTGATAACAGTTCACTGCTATTTGATGTTAATACAGAGGAGTTAATACTGAAAATGGCTGGTATAAAACTGCAATGACAAATGAAAATTTGATCATACATGTACTTGACATTCAGCATGTTTTATATTTTGAAGCTAAAAATTTAGAGGCAAAATAATAATTGACATTTTAAAGAACAAATGAATAAAAATGCTAGTCTCAAAAAATTTATTTTTACCATAAATTCACTGATAATTATAGTTCTATAATTAATTATTATTAACTGTAAATTCTAAAATAGTATCAAATATATAATGTGGAACAGATACAAAATGATCTATAAATATAAATATAGTCAATTATGTATGCACACATATATGTGTGTGTGTATGTATATATATATTTCTTATTTATCTAACAAATAATATCTAAAGTGATGTCAATTAAAATAGTATAATATTAAAATAAAATTTTTTTGCAAAATACTTTTATTAAATACATTTTAATTATTAATGTAGACTCATAATTAATTATGCAGAAATCTGATAGATAACCAAATAAACATTTAATTTTATTTTCCTTTGTGCTATTAAGGAAAATCAAATTTGCCATATATACTGAGGTATTTATTTTCTTGCTAATGCAACTTCAAAAATGTTTAAATTAAAAATTTTTTCTTGCTAAGGCAACTTCAAAAATGTTTAAATTTTAAATTTAAAAAGTCAGATTTTTTAATTTTTGAAGTTGCCTTAGCAAGAAAATTAATACCTGATAGTGTATGTGGCCATTCTGATTTTCCTTAATATCACATATAAAAATAAATTTAAATATTTACTTGATTGTTTATTAAATTTCTGAATAATTACTTAAGAATTTATATTAATAAATTAATTTTTACTAATCAATGTCACTATAATAAATATAACAATAGAAACATTAAAATACTTAAATATCAAAGGAAATTAATTTAAATTGGGGTAAAATGGTAAAGTAGTTAATATAGTGTTATCAAATAGTAATTTAGATATAACCATACTGGAAAAAATTATTTATTAAGTACATTTTTTTTTATATCTTTTTATATTTATAGAGAGTAATTATTTTATCTTCAGTGCATATTTATTTTTATTTTACTTTTGACAGAAAGAGAGAGAGATAGAGACAGAGACAGCTAGAGAACCGAACTGTGGGAACTCCCCAGTTCAGCATGTGGGTCCGCCTGGGCCGGAGCCGGGACTCGATCCTCGGTCCTCGGGGCCTCAAAGCGAGCGCTCAACCCGCTGAGCCGTCCCGGCTTTCCCTAAGTACATTTTTAATAGGTGTATAACTCTTTTGATAATATATCTAATACATTCCTGGGAACAATTAGTATGTGCATGTTTGATGAAGGGTAAGATTCTACCCAAGAAATGAAAGCCTGCAATTTTCATAACTTATAAAATCAATAATATGAAGTTGGACAATTAAGTTTGTGAACTTGCCACTATGTTCGTGCAATCGCAGCACTGTACAAACAACTTGGTAAGGTTTATAATCTTGGTATGTCAGTGTCTCACAGCTGTATTCGTGTCAACAGGTGGTGGTGGTGTCTTGCTGAGTGGTGTTCATCATTGTTGTTGCATGTTTTTGGGTGCCATTGCAAGAATGTTAGAGCTTGAATTAAAAGCAATGAACAAACATTAAATTGCTTATTACACTTGTCAAGAGTGAAAGTGAAATCAGCGACTTGTTATTTCCAATTAATGGAGATAATGTCATGAAGAAAATTGCAGTGTTAAAAATGGATTGAATGGTTTTTTAAGGGGAAAGAAAGTGTCATTGATAAGGAGAGGTAAGGACAGATAGTAAGGAGCAGAACTGATGAAAGCATTAAAAAAAATAATTGAATTGTGTGTCAAAATCATTGGTTGACTGTGAGAAGCATAGCAGACCATGTGAACATCAATAGAGAAACAGGAAAATCACAACTGACAATCTTTGCATAAGAAAAGTATGTGCAAAAATGGTCCCAAAGAAGCTCAATGGCGAACAAAAGCAAAGAAGAGTCAAAGTTTGCCAAGATCTTTTGGAGAGGGCAGATGATATTTTGGACCTTGTTATTACTGGGGATAAAACATGGTGTACCAATACAACTCTGAAACAAAGCATCCAAGCGAACAATGGAAGTCAGTCAATTCTACACCACCAAAAAATGTCCATCAGTCCAAACAAAGAATCAAAACAATGTTGCTAAGTTTTTCTGATATTAGAAGGATTGTTCATTATGAATGTGTATCAACTGGGCAGTCACCAAGTTGACTATTTAGAAGTGCTGAAAAGGCTGTGTGAAAAGATGAAAAGAACCTGAACTTTTCACCAAAAACTCATGGCTGTTTCACAAGGATAATGCACCAACTCACAGGGCACTGTCTGTGAGGGACTATTTAGCCACTAAGCAAATAACTGTATTGGAACACCCTCTCTACTCACCTGACCTGGATCCCAGTGAGTTTTTTCTTTACCTGAATATAAAAAAAAATACTGAAAGGATGATATTTTGATGACATTCTGGACATCAAGGGTTATACAATGATGGTATTGATGGCCATTCCAGAAAAAGAGTTTCAAAATTGCTTTGAAGGGTGGACTAGGCACTGACATTGGTATGTAGCTTCCCAAGGGGAGTACTTTGAAGGAGATCATAGTCATAATCAACAGTGAGGTATGTAGCACTTTTTCTAGGATGAGTTTATGAACTTAATTGTTAGTTCTCATATTTATTTTTTATCTGAGGTCATGCTGAATCAATCTGTAGTGAATAAAAAGAACATGTCAGGGTAAGTGGAAATTCTCAGATGAGGTTGCTAGAGATTAATTTTAGAGGAAGGCAAATGGATCAAAAATCAGAAAAAAAAGAATATAAAATATTAGAGTCTATGGTTTAGAAATACTCATTTTAGTTGGATGCTTTGACCATAATCCCTTATTCAACTTGACTAGATTAATTATTATCAGGTGGTAATAGCTCAGCAATTATGTTTGGATTTATTTGACCTTAATATTAATTATGACATCTGAATACTAATACATAGCAATAAAATAAGCAGAATACATCAGGACCACATTGGATATTTCAATGAAATATTGCTTTTGCATACCATAGGGAATTAATAAAAATTAAGACTACATTGTATAATGATAGTGAGAGCATTATGATATTATATTATTATTAATTTTTAATATATTTTGTGTGGGGTGCTAGCTGGATAAGAGAGAATTGTAAGAGGTTATTTTGTCTCATATCATTAATCTTTGTCAAGAGGGTTCTAAAAGAAAGGTGGCTGGCTGTGTTTACTGTGTAGGAACTTGGAGCAAGGAAGGAGCTTAAAGGCTACATACCCATATTTTCCGGCGTATAAGACGACTGGGCGTATAAGACGACCCCCTAATTTTACAGTTAAAACATAGGTTTAGGCCTATATTCACTGTATAAGACTACCCCCCACTTCCGAGGCTGTAGTCTTATACAGCGAATATAGGCCTAAACCTATGTTTTAACTGTAAAATTAGGGGGTCGTCTTATATGCCGAAAAAATACGGTAAATAAAAGTCTAACAACATTGCCACTAAAGATGATAAGCCAGTTGTTGACATCCATGACCTTTAGCTCACTTTAGGATTCTAGAATTATTGGAATGTATAATAGAATATCCAGATGCCCACATAACACTGCATTTGAATAGAATAAAGAGTACTATGTGTATATTCACTCATTCCACAGATATTTGTTGAGTTCCTACTAAATCTTAGCCACTATTCTAGGTGCTTGAGTTACAAGACGTACATAACGCTGTTATGGGTTCCTGATACATCTGTAAAAGCATGAAGACACTTTCTGTTAATAATAATAAAGTTTATTATTATCAAAACAAATCATAAACACACTTGGGGTCCAGAGTTTATTTCCCCATTATGTCACATTTCAGACCTAGTGAATTAGATGGACATCTTGCAGTACAACCTTTGCCCACGTCTTTCTTCCTTTTTTTTTTTTTTTTTACCTACTCTTTCCCCCTACCACACCTGATCTTGCTCCACCTCCTGCATTGTGACTATCATTCTTCACTCTATCTCAGGATGTCACAGGCAAGTCCTCAAATATGATTGGTCCTTGAGGATTTCATGTTTAAAAGATGAATATCAGTTCTCAGAATTTGAATAGAGCATTTGTAATACAAGGGTATCTTTCTCTTGCCAGTAAACAATAACAAAAAACTCTTCACTTGAGAGTGAAGTTAGAAAAAAAACACAGGTTATGATATCATGGGTATAAACATATGTCCAAACTCATCACATTGTACACACTAATTATGTGAAGTTCTTTTATAGCAATTATATTCCCAAAAAAGCCGTTAAAATAATTTTTAAAAAATGTAGATGTTGTTTTAATGTCAAAATATAGAGGTTAATTTATTCATCTATCAGATGCCTATTGAGTTATTTTTATGTTGCAGACTCTAATATTTACAATCTATTTTCTCAGTCAATGAATATCAAAACTGTAGCAATCATGTCAGAGTCATTGACTTTTCTTGTCATGTGAAATGCATATTTTTATGAAATAATAGGATAAGTGGATCATGATATACCTACCAATTGTGTTTCACAGTGTTTATAAGAATAAAAAATAGGAAACTTACCCAAATATCAGTAATAAAAGTTCAATTTAATTCATTATGGATACAATGATACATGAGGGGGCTATCAAAATTGCAATGTAGATATATAATTACTGAAGTGTGTGTGTGGGGGGGACTCCTATAATACCAAGAAAAAAGAAATTGCATTGAAACCATCATGTGTTATCAAAACCCATTAATTAAAAATGAAGTAATATTTAAATACATATATATATTCTCTTTATTATTTATTGCCAGCAATTTTCATTTTTTTGAGTAGTGATTCTACTATCAAACTTTTCATGGTACCCCATGCCTTCCTCTAACTGGTTCATTGTATAACAACACATAGAGACTATTATTGTGAACATGATTATTTTTATTAAATGGAATTTATTTTAGTAAGTGTCTAAGTAAAAACTATGCAATTTATAAATGAAATAGGTGTAATTTTGTTTTCTCTCTTTTATTGTTCCATTTATTTATTTTATGCCTTCAGATCAATTCATTTTTTTTCATAATTTACAAGATTCTTCTGTGTTGTTCCAGTTTCCTATACAATTCAATGATCTTAAATTTATGAACTCTAGTTTAATTCCCAAACACTTGCTTAAAACTGTTTTTTTCTAAAAGCACAAGTTTCTAACTTAGCCAAGGTCTTCAGGTCCCATTTGTCTTTAGTCCCTTCTCTTATTTCTATGTTGAATTTTCCATTCTGATTATCACAACCTGGGTTTCCAGCAACATGTTCTTTCCCAGTCAGTTTTCTAACATCACTTACAAGTGTTTGTCTTACTAATTTTGACCCATATAACCTGGGCTTTCCTTTTCTTCCAAATCAGTTTTTTAATTAAATTTATTGGGATGATATTGATTAGTAAAATTATATAGGTTTCAAGTGTACAATTTTAAAACACAGCATCTATATGTCACATTGTGTATTCACCATCCAGAGTCAATTCTTCTATCACAATATATTTAACCCCAAATCAATTGTTTCTCTAAAATTACTCTAACTGCTATTTTATATCCAGTGATCCCAAGTGAACCAGCAAGCAGCCGACACTTCAAGGCCTATAACAGTTTAAAGCCTAATTTAATGAACACATAGAATTTAAAAGAAGGCCTGGTATTGTGCTTTTATGTACCATCTTTGCTTCTATCTGCATGCTTGTCATTATAGCTTGTTAACCTAAGTATCTAAGGGACAAACGATAATATGAGGACAGGTAGTTTTTATTAGGTATTACCAAATATATACTGCTATAGATATTTCTGTCCAACACTGAATACAAATTATGGAAAACAAATAACATTGGGTAGACAATGGTAGTAATGGCACTAAGAATTGATACCAAGAATGTCTTGTAATCAGGAGGAGAGAAAGAGATGAAAAAAGTGGAATAATACTTGCATGTTTTTACACAACGTGCTCTTGCATACCTCAAAATTTAACACATACAACATCAACATTGACAGTCATCAGTACCGTACCTTTAGAGCATGATTTCAGTATCCACTTGCAAATTGACAGGTGCCAGATTAGACATCATAGAATTATGGTAAGTCTTTCTATTAAAATTTTGAGTTTTTTCTTAGGTTAAAATATTCTGCAAGTAGTTTTAATAAAACAAAATAAATGGAATTATGTAAAATATCGTCTATATGGATGAAGAGGTCCTGCTTGATTTTCCTATAGATCCTGCATCTTTGTTATAAAAGTGAATTTTAGGATATAGTACTCTTAACTAATTAAATTTTCAAGGTATAACAGGTATCTATTTATTTCTAACTGTGTGCAACTATTTCAATAAGTTATAAATTATATTAAAGACAGCAGTTAGGAAAATAAAAGATATAGATTTGAGTACTGAAGTAATCCATTAGATTGGTGAAGGATTTTTCAGATTACACAGTGATGACTGTAATTGAGACGACCCAAGGTCTAGTAGAAATGACATCAGCATGGGACATTTCACAAAATGCACATCTTGATTCAGCACCTAATTATACATGGCATTATACAACACTGCTAAAGCCCAGTCTCTGATTCCATTTCTATGTAAAACCATGACCTTGTGTGAGCTATGTAAAACCATGACCTTTCTGTATTGTAGTTTGGTAACTGATAAAATGAAAAAGATAATTGATATGTCATACATAATCTGTCCTGATAATTTATAAAAATAACTTTTATATGTAAAAGATAATTAATCTTATAAAATATTATATATTATAATTGTTATATATGTAGTTATTTGAAAATAAATAACACAAAGAAAGTCATTTTTACAATTATTTCTAAAAAACCTTTTGATTATACATTTCTTTATTTACCTTCAAGGAAGGTTTGCTTTGAGATAGATAATACTTCGACAGAATCAAGTGTTTTTGAGGAGCTTAACAACATTTTTTCCATATATAAATTTCAAAGACAGACTCCAGATTCATTATAGTATGACAATAAAGTAGAAAAAATCTTTAGAACCTTTTAAGGTGAATTAACTTTTGAGGTTCAGTTGGCTTTAGTTCGAAATATTTTAAACAACTGGAATCAGGTATATTTACTTTATACAATCACTTCAAAAATCAAGTAAATATTGACAGGTAATACCATTAGCCTATTGAAAAATGGTTCAAATGAATCCACTTTTAATATGAAAAAAAAAAAAGTAAATTTTCTTTTCTTTTGATGGCAGTGTCTGTATAATCATAGCATTGAAGTCAATTTAAACTAATAGTAGCTAAGAGAAAGGTAAGAAGATACACATTTAAAATAATGAGAAAAGCTATGACTTCACATTGGATTTTATATTACAAATTCTTTAGCTAAAGTTCACTTTGAAGGTACTGGATGATAAACTAATTTTTCATCAAGAACTGACCATGTGAAATCATAACATATAAATGTAGTAATTTTAAATCAACTGAAGCACAACCATGGAGTGTAATCTCAAATCTAAGGCCTTGTAGAGATCTGGAAAGAGAGACAGCAAGAGTAGTATGATAGAAGCCTGTATGCATACGATGGGAGGTAAGAGAATACTACCCTACTTGACACTGAATTGATACTCTATTAATTTTAACCCATGATTTTGGTAAATGTTTTCAAAAACTATTGAGAATCAAGAACTCAATAAAATTCAAGTTGTATCTGTTAACTTCATCTCTAAATAGCAGAACATGTTCTCCTTACTTTTATAGGTCATTTTCAAGGCTAACATGAGCACCTTTTCAAAGTTAGACAAGATATTTTCCATTTTTAATTGCCCACCATCCAACAAAAGTGTCTTGGGGAAAAAAATCTCAATAATTAGAAATGAGAATAAATTATTTTTATATTTTACAATGATGGAACATAAGCATTTTTTGTATTTGCCACTTGAGTCCCAAAATAAAATTAAGAACTTTGGAAAAAAACATATAATTGTGTACTTTCCTTAAAAGATATTATTTAGAAGATTTGAAAAGTTATTATACATCTGTCATTAGCAAATATAAACAAGAATATTTATATTTTCTTAATAATTTTTAACATATAGAAGCAATTTCACTGTAATATCTTGTTGAATTGGTTTCATTAATAGTAGCAATAAGAATAACTAGCATTTATTGCTGATATATAAGGTGAACAAAGAATTATTGTAACTGTTTACTACCGGTCTTTGAGAGTGAGATAGGCTGATCCAGTTTTGGATACTGAAGGGAATGGTCAATTGGATCTATTTTTCAGCTAATTTATTATCACACAAACAACTGGTAGTGCAAGGTGTAAATCCAAGATAATGAATATACTCATAAGTAGACAGAATTCCCTGGTGTCTCATTGTCCCTCCCAGAGTCCCATTCTATGTTAAGCCGACAAGGTAGTCTATATGGAATGATTATCTTCCAGGACAGAACCTCAAGGGCTGATGGGTAGGCCCCGTCCACACTCAAGAATATACCCTGTTATATAAGGACAACCTTGTTGTGTCAAAATTTTATTCTTCTCTTTTCAATTTGTGGCTACTTCATTGAGTCTACAGCAGCCTAAATAGTTTGGTACCAGTCATCATCTGGGGGAGGATTTGAATCAGTATCTGGTTCCTAATTCTTTAGTTCTTCTTATATTGATTCCAAATGTATGTCTTTTCCTTGTTTTCTACATTGCTTTAAAATTCAAAAAAAAAAAAAAAAATCTAGGTGAACAAATGTTAACAAAATCAATCCAGATATATACTTATTTGTTATATAAAATATATGACATTAGAAATATCTATATTAGTCATCTTCAGTCTTAAAAGTGTTTTTATGTTAGTTTTTTACACTGCAAATTTTACATTGCAGTTATCAGAACTGAATGTTATTCTTTAGAGGAAAGAAAAAAACAGTCTCACAGAGAACTAAAACTAAAATACACTAGGAAATGTATTAAAATGTTCTTAATTAGACTTTTTGTCTGAACTCATTTTCTTATCAGTATCAAATGTTTTTTATATTCCTTAATATTATTCTCAAACATTCTTTTCTTGCTTCTATTTTTTGAGTACCACTGCACATATAGAATATATTGTTTCTAGACTAAAAGAGAGATTTTTATAATAATTTTTTTCTTGTACCACTTTTTACAAGGCATATTTATTTGGTAAGTAAATAAATTATTAGGACACTTTAAGATGCACAAGCTTTGGGGAAGCTGGGATGGCTCAGTGGGTTGAGAGCTCACTTTGCAGTGCCGGGGACCGGGGATTGAATCCCGGCCCCGGCCCCGGCCCATGTGGAACCATATGCTGAACTGGGAGCTCCCCCAGTTCAGTTCTCGCTCTGTCTCTGTATCTCTCTCTCTCTCTCTCTCTCTCTCTCTGTCAAAAATAAAATAAATAAAAGATATATATATTTAAAAAAGATGCACAAGCTTTAAGAAACTTAGAGTTGCTATAATTTTATAAACTTTATACAGAAATAATAACTCAAATGATATTATAATATACATGTAAATAACATTTGACACAGATGTGAATATATACATATGTATAGATGTAGGTACCTGGAATTGTAAATTTCATAAAATATTACAGAAATTTTAAATGTACTGTAGATAAAATAGCTTAAAATCATTTGAGTTTTGTTGTATATAAAACACTAAAGCAGACAACAAATTGTTCCTGTATGAGGACATTCCAGGATACCCAGGAAAGATAAAATCTTCAGGAAATGTGAGACAATCACAAAATGAAATAGCTGACATAAGAGATTTGGTAGAATCTCAATCACTGGAATCCGAAGGCAAGGTTTTATCTGTGTGGGTAACATTCCAGACACATTGGTCAATACTTGTAACTGTCTATTTGGCAAGCTCGAAATGAAATATGGAGTATTTGAAGATTAGCATTAAAATTCTCATTCTAATACATACTTCTTTCAAAATAATGTTCAAAATTCATCTCATGCTGGATGCTTCCCTGACAGGTCTGGCAGGGAGAATCATCTTTCCTTCTTCAAATGTTGCTGATAAGAAACATAGTTTTTTTCCAAATTTACATAAAATCTTCACACACATACACAGAAGTAGTGAGTGAATCAATACTAATAAGAAAGAACAGAACCACCATCATATTATGTATTATGTTGTGCTTTCTACTGGGACTCTTTTCTAGTAATGTAGATGTGCATATCCGTTCACGAACCTAGATAAATATGTATGAACTTGGCTTACTTTTCCTATTCACATTGTTAGCATTGTAAAGGCGGTAATGGGTAAGAGAATGTGTCCACATAGCATCATATTGGCAGAGCAGAAGCTAATTTGTATCAGTAGAAAGGAGACTAGAACCTCACTTTGATCACTCTCAGTAAATACAAAGTACCGTAAGACAATTAAATTCATCAACTAATCCTAGAAAAAGTGCTACATACCTCATTGCTTAATATTATTATGATTACCTTCAAAGTAGTCCCCTTGGGAAGCTATGTACCGACGCCAGTGCCTAGTCCATCCTTCAAAGAAATTTAGAAACTCTTTTTATGGAATGGCTATCAAAGCTATCGTCATATTAATGTCCTGAATGCCATCAAAATTTCTTCTTTTCAATATTTTTTTAATCTTTGGGTAAAAAAAAATCATCATTAGGGGCCAGGTCATTTAAGTAGAGAGCATGTTCCAATACAGTTATTTGTTTACTGGCTAAAAACTTCCTCTCAGATGGTGCTGTGTAAGCTGGTACATTGTTGTGATGCAAGAGCCATGAGGTAGCAAAAAGTTCAGGTTGTTTTCCTTTAACTTTTTCACTCAGCATTTTCAGTACATCTGAATAGTCCACTGGGTTGACTGTCCAGTTGGTACAAATTCATAAAGAACAATTCCTCTGAGCAACGTCGTTTTCACTCTTCTTTTGGACTGATGGAACTTTTTTGGTCATAGAAAACTGGCTGACATCCATTATGCATTTTGATGCTTTGTTTCAGGGACATATTTGTACACTCGTGTTTCATCACCAGTGATAACATGGACCAAAACATCCCCTTGCCTCTCCAAAAGGTCACGGCAAACTTGGACTCTCCTTTGCTTCTTGATCCTCGGTGAACTCCTTCAGTACTTTCTGCACATACCTTTCTCATGCCAAGAGTGTCAGTGAAGATTTTCCTGTTTATTGATGTTTACTTGGTCTGCTATGCTTCTCATAGCCAACAATTTTGGTGCATAATCCCATTAATTTTTTTCAATGTTTTTGTCAGTTCTACTTGTTATTAACTGCCCTGACCTCTCTTCATCAGTCACACTTTCTCTCCGCTCAGAAAAACATTTAATCCATTTGTACACTGTCATTTTAATCATAACATTATCATCATAAACTTGGACTAACATATCTTTGATTTCACTTCCACGCTTGCCAAGTTGAACAAGAAATGTAATGTTTATTCGTTGTTCTAATTCAAGCTCTCATATTCTTCCGATGACACAAAAAAGCATGCAACAACAATGAATGCCACTTAGTAAGACACCACCACACATTGACACGAACACAACTGTGACACACTGATAAAACAAGGTAATGAAACCTAATGGAGTTGTTTGTACAGGGCTGCCAAAGTAACTGCATCATGGCAAGTTTGGAAACTTACCGGTACTTGTCAGACATTGTGTGTTAAGTGCATGTAACTGTAGCTACACTCATTCATATTAACAAAACCTCAGTGTTTCTCCTGATTAGTTAGCAGCTGACATCTTCCACCCAACCATGGATTATCCTTAATGTGGGGCAAGATTCACAGAGGTGGTGAATACAACTGAAGACAATTTGGTAAATGATTTCAAAGAAAATACCTTTTTTTTTTTTTTTTTGGATGTATGACTTTTGGTTCAATGGAAGGTAGCTTCTACTTGGGAATCACGACTTCTGATCAACAAAACCACAGGAAAGAGATATCGTTAAAACACTCCGTGTAAGAAAGTTTACTATTTTAGGCTGAGAAGTCAGGAAAAACATCAATGATATAATGACATTTGAGATGTCCTGAAAGAAGTAAAGAAACAGCCATTGAAATAACTCATGAGAAAGAGGGAAGGCTTTCCGTAGAAAGAATAAAATTAATAAAATTATTATCAATAATTACAGTGCCTGGTGATTTCTAATTTTCTTCAGTAAAATAAATAAGTGTATGTTTAACTGACAATAATAAATACAGCAACCTAATGGCCGAATTGATAAAAAAAAAATCCTGTCTTTATTTAATAAATGAAATAATATAAGAAATGGCCATATTTTTACAAGTGAAAATTGGGGGAAATACATTTGATTTCCCTATATTCTTTCAAGGCAACAAATGTGGCACCTATTCAGTGGAGAATAAATGAATATCTTTCTTTTTCTAAGTAGTTAAATCACGATTGAATAATCAATTTGAAAGAATCATTTTAAACAGTCATCATTGCTTATTCTCTCATTCTTGAAAGATCATTCTCATATAATTACATTTGCCTGATGGAACTTAAAAGAAAACACACCTAAGACCACTACTTAAGACATTCAGAAAAGTCTAGAGAACTAAAGCAAGTGAACAAAATTTTAAGACTCAAGTGGAGTGCATACACAAAAATTAACAAATGATATAGGGTTTAAATAGGCACAGTTCACAGAAAAAAAAAATGCAAGAATTATAAATCACTTCAAAATTGCTTAATAATAAAACCTTTTTCTTGTTTTTCTTTTTTTGCAGAACATATTTTGAAATTCTACTTTAAAACACTATTTTATTCCTCTATAGGAGTCTGACTTCTAGGATTATCTTCCAGTATTTTTCATTTGGAGGCAGCATAATGTTTTTGAAATTTGTTTTTGTTACTTCACTTTTTTATTTTCAGAGATTTCTCTATTAAAGCCCTCTGATTTTTACATACATATATATCTTGGACCTTTAAAATACCAGTGATTTGCTTTATACTGCATTCAGTAAACTACTTATGCTTGCCCTGGGGAAAGATCCTTATATAAATGAATGCCTTTAATGATGTGTAGATGGTTTCTGTAAGCCATTTAGAACACATCAGTGTTTAAATCATTTCTAGTGTTAAGTTTATTTTAGGTCTGTAATAAAGGAGCTCAGTTCCAACAATGTTATGATCTTGCACATGATAACTGGTTTAAAGGCATTGATGTTGCCTGAAAAATTAGGATTGTTACATTGACAAGAAAAAATAATAAAATAAATAAATAAAAAGCAATATTTACTTTTTGACGAAAGAGACTTAAAATTAAATTATAACAGAATTGGAATGAGAATAAAGCAACTCTAATGTAATATGTTTACAACTGGGGAGTCTACTTGGGCTAGGATGATAAGAAATAGAAATAGGGTTTGATTTTCAAGGAAGTCTGGGACTGGAGATGTACATAAACAGAGGAGATGAGTCAGGAAGTGTAGATAATGGTCAGTATTTACGTAATGTTGAGACTTTTTTGCTATTTTTGCACTGAGAAACTACTGGGAGCAGAGCCAAAGAGTGGAAGCAGGGATGATAGTTGGAAAATAATTTTTGCTGTTTAAGAGAACACTCAAGACCACTGGGGGAGAAAAACCAAACCTGGCCCTCCTAGGTGGTAGGAACGTTTTCCCTGAGCTTCCTCTTAGTTTATCTAACTGGAGTTGTCCAGTTGAGCATTGAAGTTTTTGTCATATATCACCGGTATTTTGCCCATGCACTCTTTTAAAGTGTTTCAGGAAATTATTAAGCCCCCCCTCTGTCCACACATTTACTACAGAGAATGAGGTGGGATTTTTAACCAGGTGACTGGCAATGGTGGTGTGAATGAGAAAACGAAGCACCAGTAGATGTATTGTAAACCCAACCTCGTTACGTACAGATAATTACTTTTAAAAACTCCTATACAGCAAGTGCTCATATTATTTATACCATTTCCTATTTTACCTTTGATTATCTCCTTAAATTCAGCAAGGGGGTAGACATTGGCCTCCGAAGTGGGATACACATAATTCGGGACTCAAGAAAATAAAAATAGTTACAGGAAATAAATTTAAACATTTATTTAACCCTTTTACTCTTTTAGTTTTTAAACTTTTATTTAACCTTTTTCTACTTTTACTTTTGCACATATTTTATAATGTCCAAATAGATATAGATAATAGTACATGTTCAGAATTTACAGAGAAATAAAAGTACAAATATTAGTAACAACGTGTTTATTTATTTTTGTATGTATTTGTGACCACAAAACAGAGATTCACTATGATACTCAAAAGTCAAATTCCTTAGAAAAACAAAGTCAGATTTAAATATGCTTTGTCAAACTACTAGATGAAAAAAAAAAAATTGGAGCCCTTAAATAGAACCTTGTTACTACGTCACCTAGTATTCTCTGTATTTTATTTGCAGCATTCAAATTCTTATGGCAACTCTTAATTCTTTCTTGGTAAGGATAATACTAGTAAATATCATCTATATTTGTTTGGTGGTATTGATTCCCTATATTCTAATTTTGTTAAAGTAAATAAGTTAAAAGTTATACTTGGGGAAAAGACAAAAAATAAAAAAAATAAAAAATAAAAATTTTTTTCTTTGGTGTTATCTTTTTAAAAATTCTTCTTCCAAACACATAATTTTTAGAAAAAGGTCTGCTTTAAATGTACTACATTTCTCTTAAGAAAAAAAAATATGGAATTGGTCCCTAGCAATTCCAGCAAGCTTTTAGATCTCAGGATGAGGCACTGCCAAATGAGATATTACCATCATTACCGTATCACAATTTATCCACCTTTTGTGAGGTAAAGACCTCATCAAACCAGTCCTTTGTTCTGCACTATGACTTAATGTTCTCAATTTTTGTGCTCTTTCAGATATCACCTCTCTATCTGTTCATGTTCAACAATTCAATCCTCTTATTTGATAAAGACAGTAAACACATTCTTTTACTGCACCCTGCAGATTTCAGAGTCTTTTCTGATATTATGTAGGTCCAGCTGCTACTTGGACTTCCCTAGACATATTTTGCATGGATAATGCATTTGCATTTTAAAAGTCATCTGTTATTTTGATTTTTTCCTTCATAGCAATTTGTTTGATTTCTTGTCTAGTAAAATCATTCTCATCAGAGTTTTTTCTTCTAGTCCCTACATTATTTTACTGGCAATGAAAATTTGCTATTGAAACATCTTGTCACCCTAAGGACAAAAAATGGCTGTAGATTTTTAGGCAGCAGCAGATCAATCATTCTTCCATTTGCCAGCATGGAAGCCAATTTGGAAGAGATGTAATATGAGACTATGCCATGGCTTTTTGAGTTATTTCTGCATAATGCCATGTGTAACTGATGCTATTTTCTATATAACACATTATTTTAATACATTTTATAATTTATATAAGAAAGCATGATATTAACACATAGATACAATCAGTTTTATACATGTTACCACATAAAGAAGGAAAGAGGGATAAAGGCAGTGAATATAGGAAGAAAGAAAAAAGAAAAATACAATCAAACAATAAAATTTTTACTGTTAATTTTATGCTTGGTATTTCCATTATTCCTTTGAGTCAAGACAATGGACTCATGGGTCCATTTTGGGACCCGATATTGAGTATAGAAATGCCTGTAAAGCTATAAATCTCATCTACATAAAATATGTTAGAGACTAAAAGATCATAAAGGAAATAATACATATTTATATATGAACATTTTTCTATAAATCTCAGCATTAGCTTTGAATTTTACATTGTACAGTTTTACTCTGCATTAAAAATATTTAGATCATTTAAATATTTTTTATATTCATATGCATATTTGTTTTAGAAAATTTGCTCTATCTAAAAAATTAATTTTCCTAAGTAAGTATGTTTCTTGTAGCTTAATGTGGTATCTTCACTGTACACACAGTTTTTACAGCTTTTTCTTCAGTAATAACTGATTTAGTGACTTTGAGCTAGTGGCTATCACTGTGATTTGGTTCTACCTCCTAATAAGCAATATAGCTCCTCTAGGCACATGGAAATTAAAATGATATAATCAGAGCACTTATTGTGAAGTAGTACTCATCCTGCATTTATACAATAGATTTTAAAATTATAAAAATAAAAATAATATTAGTGAATTCTGACTGTGTTAGGCACTTCACATGAATTTTCATATGCAACCCACCTATAATCCCTATGAGTTTGAGGTAAATCTTTATTTGGACTGTGAGGAATCTGAGACATATATAGTTTAAGTAACTCTTCAAATTGTTTTTTAAAGGATCAAAAATTAAACTGTCCAATTAAGCATAGATATTCTCAGACTTAGTGTAAAAACTAAGATTCAGATATTTGCAGTTTAAAATAAATACAAATTAAATATAAATAAACAGATTAAGTAAAAGGTGGTAAATTATATAGCACATAAAAATACAATATAAAAAGGAGCTTGGATTTTATTAATATTAGAAAATAGAGTTTGTGGCATCATTAATAAATATAAAGGGAATGATAATACTCAGTCATTTCAAATGGAGGACAGAGAACTGACTGGGTGGTGAGTACAAAATGCAACACATGGACAATGTAATGTAGAATTGTGCACCTGGTATCTATCATTTTTACTAACCAATGTCACCCCAATAAATTGAACAAAGTATTTAAAAAAATTAAAAAAGTATTTAAAAAAATGTAGGTATGTTTCTCTTAGTAGAGCTTCAATATACATGGAGAAAAACATGCAAAAGTAAATGGAGAAACAGACAAATTCACCACAAGCAGTTGCAGATTTTAATATGACACTTTCAGTAACTGATGGGCCAAGTAGAAAAGAAATGCCAATACAGAATACTATAAAACCACTGTCAATGATTTACTATGATAGACTCATGCTTGGCTACAAAACATGTCTCAGTGAATTTTAATGCATTTAAATGATACATATGTTCTTTGACTTTGATGGAATTGAATTAGAAGCAAATAATAATATAAAAATAAATAATAGTAATGAATAAATTAATAATAAATAATGTTAAATAATATAAATAATATTTCCAAGTACTTTAGAATTACCAAAAAGATTCTAACTAATTGATCATCAAAAATATAAACAAAATAAAAATATATTTCAAGATGAAATATGGAAGGCATAATAGCAAAACTCTGAAATAAAGCTAAAGCATTACTTAAATAGGAAATATATTAGAAAAAGAAGAAAGGTTAAACATTAATTATCTGAGATCCCAAATTAATAATTAGAAGAAAAAAATGAATTAAATTAAAAAATATATTAGGTGGAAAATAATGAAAATAAATGTTAAAGTAAATAATGATGAAAAATGAAACAGAAAACAAAAATTAACCAAGTGAAATTTTCATATTATAAAGGAAATAAAGTTGATAAACTGTTAGCAACACTGACCAAGTACAAGAGAGATATTATAAATTGTCTGTCTCTAGAATAAAAGGGATAAATCACTGTAAATCTTATAGAAATTAAGAGAATTTTAATAGAAACATTATAATGTACTTATGAATTTGATAACTTAGAATAAGGTAATTTTTCAAATTTCTCATTAATATAATTATTAAAGCTGACATTATAAAAACTACAAGACCTTAAAAAATTTAAATCTACTAATGAAATTGCATTCATCTTCAAATATCTTTGTCCAAAGAAAACATCTGATGTGCTTCACAGTGAATTCTATTAAATGTTTAGAAAAGATTCTGGGTGGTGAGCACATAATCCAATGCATAGACCATGTAATGTAGAGTTGTACACCTGTAAACTATGTAATTGCTACCAATCAATGTCACCCCAATAAATTTAACAGAAAAAAAAAAAGAAAAAAAAAAAGAAATTATACAAAACTCATAAAAACATCTTTAGAAAAATGAAGACAGAAACATACCTCAACTTGTTTCATGATCCCACAATAACACTGATCTGTGTTTTAGACAAAAATATTTAAATAAAAGAAAATTATTGAACAATATATCTCAATAATTTAAAGAAACAATAACAACAACAAAATAACAAAATATCACCAAACCAAATTTAACAACAATTTAAGAAATGTAATTGAGCATGACCAAGAAGTATTAAACCAAGTAAGGGTAATTTAACATTTAAAGAGTTACTAATGGAGTTTAGAACCTAAGCAAATAAATGATAAAATTTATGTTGTTATTAAATGAAATACAGAAAAGTTGTTTGAAAAAAACCAACATTTATCCCTTTACTAAAAAAACAAAAGGAGCAAAATTGTTTTTGTGAGACTTGCTCTGCTTCTGTCCATGTCAGTATAAGTTGAACACAGTGTGTAACTACTTCATATTAAGTTGTTCTTATCTATGAAATATTCAGCTCTTTGGGCATGTTTGTGTGAGAAGCAGATGCACACTCCAAGAGAGCTCATTGCTGAGTCCCTTCTAATTCATCCTTGGCCTTTGCTTCCTGCTCAAGGAACCCCTGTCTCTGACAGACTTCCCCCAAAGCTCCAGCTCTCTGCTTACATCTCTCTTCTCCAGGCTTCAGTGGTAATAAACTAACCCAATGCATTACATTTCTGTTTGACTCTTAGCCCCGTGGCTTCCTTGAATCTCAGTTTTGGTTTTCTTGAAATTTAGAAAAAGATAAAATGGCACCTATGATAACTGTGTGAGGGCATAAAGGGAGAAAAAATATATAGAGAGATCTATGTCTCTCTCTCTCTCTCTCTCTCTCTGTGTGTGTGTGTATATATATATATTTATATTTATATTCACACAGATGTAGTCTTTAATAGATACAACTTTGACATTGGTGTGTCTAATTCCACATTGAACATTTAGCACAGATCTGGAAAAATACAGGCCTTTATTTCTTAAGGTTTATTGTTTTAGAACTATTTTTGGTGTTTGAGCAGAGGTAAATTATAGTAGGAAATGGCAAGCATGGATACAATTTGGGAAGCAAATGAAAGCTGGTGGGAAAGGCAAAATATTGTGGAAAAGTGGAGGGGTTATGTAATTAAATATAAAAGTCTAAAGAGTTTGATATTCAGGAAATGCACAGAGGGCCATGTGCTCAGCAAAGATTTTTGCAGGTGAGTGGTCAACTACTGTTCAGTCTGGAAGGAGAGTCAGTGGTGAAGTGAGCCTTGGCTCCAAGCCGCTGTTTTAGGTGGGAGTTAACCAGTTGCTCAGCCGTGAAAGAAAAGTATAAGAGAACAGAAGTTTCCAGAAAATTGTGTATAAATCAGAGAACTTAGTTTTCTATAATATATGTTTAGATACAAAATGATTATCTGCTTACAGAATGACAGGAAATGGAGAAGAAACTCTATCATCAGCTAACTTATTGGGATATAAAATTAGATCAGAACTGGGGTATTCTACAACCAGGGAGGGGTTCGCTAACTACTGCTGGCAGGCCTATTTTTGTATATAGATTTTTCTAAACATCCACACTCACTTGTTTACATGTTGCTTAAGACTGCTTTCATCTATGATGGCAGAGTTGAAAATCTATACCCTGCAAAGCTTACAATTCTTACTAGCTGGCCCTTTGTAGAAAATAATTCTTGACCCTTGCACTAACTGGTAATCTTTGGAATAACAGGTTTTGAACAACTTGTACTTCCTCCAAGTACCCAAGCAATTGTTTCACAGTAGGAAAAAGGTACAGCTATTTATGAAAGCGAAAATTAAATAGCTTCATCCGTTAGAGGAGTCATAGAACCAAAGAAATGTCAACTTTACTCTTCGGCCTGATTGGTTAAGCACCATTCACATTCTTTTAGATACTACATTAACTTGTTTCAGGTTGTTCAATCTGTGTCTTACATTTCTAAGATTGTGTGATCCTTAAGAGAAAACCATAGTACTTTATAGTTTTAATGGCAGAACAGGTATTTTAGCAAACAGGATAAATTCCATAAATGTTGACTAGTACATAATGAAATATAAACTTTCTTTCCATTATAATTTCTGAACCATATTGTTATATAATAGTATATGCATTAGAGCAGGGGACGTCAACAAGTCGATCGCGGTCGACCGGTCGATCCAGAGGCCAATTTTGGTTGATCGTCGATCGCTCACAATGTCTGGGGTGGAATTCCGTGTACCATGGACTTTGAAGCGATTGTAGAAGACAAAACTTTCTAGCAATAGTTTAATGCATTCTGGGAATTTTCCAAGGTCATAAATTCCTAGAATTCTGACAGCCTGACACTGTGATCTCCGCCCACCCAGACAATACATTTTGACTTATGTGTTACACTTGTCACC